>MKGJ01000008.1:81947-136638 GCA_002018255.1 Bretziella fagacearum | reverse complement strand
CCCCCCCCCGCCGTTCACTATCATATGCTTTCCGACTACCGAGCCCACGTCCTTGTTCCCAGTTGCCATCATTCTCATACTCTGTCGTTATCAATCTGCCGTACCTTCCTCTTTTAATTGACATACTGCTAAAACGCAACTCCTCAATCGTAGTCAGCAACTTCCTTTTCTGTCCACAATTTACTCTTCCAATATCTCTCCTCTATTCCGGCTGCCTGGGCACTTTTTTCGTCGTTTCTCACGAACCTCCCCTTTCCCCCTCCCCCTCCTCTTCACTTCACTTCCCTTCCCTTCACTTCCCCCTCCCCCTCCTTCACATCACATTACCTCACCTCTTCTCTTCCCATTCCCCCCCCCTTCCCCATCATACATTCCATCACCATTCCCCGCACTCATTTTCGCCCATCATGGACTTCAATAGCTTCTTCACCATCAACGACCCTGGTGAATCATCCTCCGCAGCTCGTCAAGCCCAAGAAGCCGCACTTTGGGAAGCCGCCGCCAGCTTCGGCGGCGACTTTGGCGCCCAACAACAGCAAAACATGTATGCTACCGGCGGCCAAATGGCTCATCAGACCATTACCCCTGACATCCAAATGTTCAGTCCCACAGCTTTTAGCTCTGGTCAACTGTCAACCTTGGCTGAGCGGCCGTCGCATCTTCATCATCATCATCATCATCATCACCAGCAACAACAACAGCACCAACCACTGCTACAACAGAATATGGGACCACCGAGACGGAGAGATCACGGTCCAGATCGGAAGAGGGCAAGAACAGGGAGAGACTCTGCTTTAGATTCTACAGAGTATTGGATGCGCGATGAGGATGACGATGGGAATAAACTAGGTGAAAGCTTTGAAATCAACTTTGCTCAGCGGCAAGCCGCTCATTTTCAACCGTAAGTTCGTCACTACATCTTATCTCATCATAGGCAAACACTCACTAACACTATTCCCTCCCCAGGAGACCGCCCCCCACCTTTAACCCCCTTGTTACTACCACTCCTGGCCTCGGTACTGGCCAGTACACCGAATCCGTTGTCAAATTTCTCAAACCCGACGACTTTATCATGGACGACAGCGCCCTCGACAACGCCCTCTCCGAAGACGACGATCTCTTTGACTCCATGAACCTCAACGACCAACTCTCCAAAATTGAATCCATGCCCCCCAACCCCGCCAACCTTCCTCCTCGTGAAAACCTCTACTCTACTCCTCTTAGCTGGGAAAAGCCCTTAGCCGGCAACCCCAATCCCAACTCCTCCCTTGACAATCTCCCCGCCGGTTCCTCCTCCTCTTCCACTGCTGCCACCAATGCCGCTGCCCCATCAACATCCGGCGCAGCTTCAATCCCTAGTAGTGCTGCGGGACCATCCACTGGAGGTCCAACGCCAGATTTCGGAACGGGGATTCTAAGTGAAGCGGAACAGAGACGATTACTGTCGATTGCATTGAATGGAAACCGGGCGCCGACGTTTGGAAATTTTCCCTTTGGAAATATGTTTGGTGGGGGTGGGGCGCCATTTTTGGGAAACATTGGACCCTCAATGATGAATCCAACGACCGCTCAGCTTTACGAACAAGCATTCAGTACGACTAATTTGTCAGAGTTGGCCAAGACGCCAATGGGGCCAACGGGATCTTTTTTGCAACAGCAACAGATGATTCAAGAACAAATGCAACAGATACAGCAACAGCAACAGCAACAGCAACAGCAACAGCAACAGCAACAGCAACAGCAACAACAACAAACACATCAAAAAAAGGACAAACAACCCGGCAAGGCCAGATCCACCACCATCGAGGAAGACCTCCAAAACTTCAAAACCGAATCCCCAACCACCGCCTCCTCAGTTCCGCCGCCCCCTCCATCATTCACAGCCGGTGGCAACTCAGACAGGGCCAATTCATCATCAGTTGCCGCCGCGCGTGCTGGCAAGACAGCAGATCGCACGGCGCATAACGATATTGAAAGAAAATACCGGACGAATCTCAAGGATAAGATTTCAGAGTTGCGAGATGCAGTGCCGGCGTTGAGGGGGTTGGTAGATGAGGAGGAGGAAGATGGAAGTGTGAGGCCACAGAAAGTTAGCAAGGCAAGTTTTCTTTTTCCTTCCTTCTTTCTTTCCTATGCATCCAGTCACGAAGTTTCTAACAGAAATCAAATAGGGCACTGTCTTGACCAAGGCAACTGAGTACATTCACTATCTGGAACGACGGAACAAGGCAATCATGAAGGAACATCAGGATCTTTCAAGGAGATTGCAGGCTTTCGAGCAGTTATTGAACGCAACGGCAAGACAACCGTTCTTGATGCCATCGTATAGTCGGTCGTTATTTGATCCGAGAGGGTTCTGCTGAGGCGTTTGTCTAGGTGAGGTGAAAGGGGGAAAGGAGAGATTAATCTGTGTTTTTGGTTTCAAGGTATGGAATTTTTCATGTAATGGTTTGGGTTGGAGTTTTTTTTTTCTCTTCTTTCTTTTTTTTCCTTTTTTTCTTCATGGTATAGGCTATTGTTTGGTATCTGATTGTTAGACAGGTAATGGAGACGGGATTGTAATATTCATAGTTATCGTCATTGTGGTTGTTAATGAAATGATAGATTCATGTGGCACAAGCATTTAGGGTTTATGACATCCTTGTCAATCGTCAAACTACCAATGTCACGATTCCCTTCACCAACTTCGAGTTCGCCGAAACTAAGCATGACGGATTTCTATTTTGTCTAAATACCAATATCGACACCACATAAACTAATAATCGTACACCATAACCCCACAACAACCCACCTTTTACGACCAGAATATGGAAAAAAAAAATTGATTGAAGAAGCAAAAGGACAAAGGAAAACAATCAATCCCGGTAAACTTTCACCCGCGTTCTTCCGTCCGTTCATGGCAAGAAACAGACCGCGAATCCCTGACTCCAAGGTAAACAATAGCTAGGGTGACAATCTCTTCAATCTTTGCTGGTCAATAGCCCTGCTAAACGGTGGTCATTACTCACCAGCCTTTCCTTTGCCCTCACGGCATTTATCAAAGGAAAAAAAAAAACAAAAAAAAAACGACACACGTCAAAAGAATATCATACCACATCAACTCCAATTTTGCCTCCCGCGCACTTCGCCTAGCTCCGCATATTTATTTGTGACCCCGGAGCGCTTCCATCTCCTCAGGGTTCTTGATAGCAGATGCTGTCAGCACATATGGCTCAGTCTTTCCTACAGCGATACTGTCTTCGATGCGGATACCAAGTCCACGGTAGGATTCGGGCCATTTGCGCTCATCAGGAACATAAATTCCTGGCTCCATAGTGACACAGTAGCCCTCCTTGAGCTTGACGCCACGAGAGTAACCCGGGCAATCGTGAACATCAAGACCAATGTAGTGGCCGACATGGTGCGGGAAGAGGAATTCGATATCCGCAGTGGAAACGGGGAAGCCAAGGGGATCAAGTTCTTCCTTGAAGCTTTCAATGGCGACACCGTGGATTTCGTCTAAAGAAAGAGAAGCGGACTCGCGGCAGAGGTTGATACATCGTTCTTGCACCTTGAGAACAATACTGTATAGTTCGTATTCAGGCTTAGTGAATAGACCAGCATTGGGCCAGGTGCGTGTAATGTCGGTAATGTAAGTACCGTACTCGCCGCCAGCATCAACCAGGACGAGATCACGGTTATCCATCAACTGGTTGTTCTGGACATAGTGAATGATGCTGCCACGTGAGCCGCCAGCAACGACAGGAATGTAAGCAGGTCCATCCAGGCCAGACATGACGAAAGTATAGTCAAGGTAGGCATGAAGCTCCCGCTCGCTTCTCCAAAAGTTACCCATGGCTTTGTTCAGGACCTCACCAGAAATGGTGCCGGCCTTGGCCATGTTGGAAATCTCAGCAGGACTCTTGGTCACCCGCAGCTGGTTAAGCAGGTGGCGAACCGGACGAGTGTTGAGGCGGTGCTTAGAAGTGGGGCCCTTGATGGCATCATAGATTCTTCTATACGAGGCGTTGGAGTGAGCGCGGGGTTCGAGATCAGCATACAGAGAATTGGCCGACTCAACAATGTCCTTAACAACCGAGCCAGCCAACTCAATGTCGTAAGCCTCGTCGGCTTGGAAGATATTTCTGGCTCCCTCAAGACCGCTGCGAGGTCCCATCCACTGCTCGGCATTGCGGTTCTTGGAAAGCACAAAAAGCTTGTATGAAAAATCGTTGAGACCCTGGCCGGTCTTTTCCAAAACGCAAAGAGCATCAGGCTCAGAAAATCCAGTGAGGTACAAGAAGTTGGACTCTTGACGGAATGCGTGGAAAACGGCACCGGAACGGAACTTAACGTCGGCGGCGGCGAGAAGAACAACGGAGCCAATGGGAAGTTGTTTCAAGAGGTTCGCACGTCGATTCTTGTACTCAGCAGCTGAGATACCCGGTGTAACTGCAATTAGATACTATTAGCATGGCATTGGTATAATACAAAATGAGATTTGTCTTACTTTCACCATCGTTCAAAATATGACCGTGAGTCTTGGACACAGGCTGTCCGTAAAGGCTACCGGTCGGCCATTCGGGAGAAACCGGCCGAGCACCGGCTGCGGCGGCGCCCGAGGCTAGGGTACGCTTCTGAGACGACGATCCGTGGATGAGTTTAGATGAGAAAACAGTGGTGGGGAACCTGTGGATGGCATTGGGAATCAGAGTCGCCAATCTGCGGCCAGCAACTAGCCGGGCAACAAGATTTCCTGTAAGCATCATTGTGCTTCAAATCTGGAACATCACACGATATGTACCGTAAGGGTTTGGAAGTGTGAACAAAAATCCAGGGGATGATCGTCAGTACGGATTTCAACGACGAATGGATGATGGGGAGATGACAAAAAGACAATGAGGCGATTTGGTTATTGGGAGGGAGATGAGGAAGTGGGAAAAGGGAAAAGGAAAAGGGAAAAGGAAAAGAAAAAGAGCACACTGGATTAATTGAATCATATCAGGCTCATCAATCAGCTGGCGTAGGTTCTTTCCTCTGATTATGAAGAGTTTTCATTGACCATCATCACCAAGGAAGGCACAACACCGTTGTTTCTTCATTTGGGCTGCGATATTGGATTTTGTGTGGTGGCGTTTGGGGGGGGGTTTAGTTATAGTGGCCAACAGCCTTGTTTGTGCGGTGCAAGTTCATGCTACCGGTAATCTCCCTCCCCCAAGCTTTAGCGTTGTAGGCCTTGAACTTGGAAAATTGGGTACAAATTACAGGGCATTATTTCAACATTGAGACTTGAATAGACAGACATGATATCTTGAGGGATCCCTTTGATGTATAGTTTGATTGTGCGGAAATATTTAGTCAGGAATGGTGACGTCTGTATGGACTACAACAACAACAACAACAACAATGAGGCAACGACGGCCACTGCTTGAACGCGAAGTGCTTTAAAAGCTATTCAAAGATGAAGTAATTGCTTGTTTTTTTTTCTTCTCCTTCCCAGTCTTGACCAGCCGTTGGGATGTCGCCAACCACCCCACCAGGGAAGGCACGAAGAAGCCCTGCCTAAGCAGAACTTGATGAGGAAGGAGCTTTGTAATTGTTGATCATCGGAGGACGTGTATACAGTTGCATCTTCAGTGGATGTTAGTACTTTATAGTGCATCATGCACCACTAAGAGTACAGGGCCTACAGCATTCTCTTCTGATTCCTGTTGAAGCCTACAACAAGCAACCATACTACTAGGCTGGATGTTGGCAATTAGTCAACCATAACATCAGGTCTTGCTCGCAACAGTAACAACAGTAACGGGAATGTTAGTGCGAGTTAGTCAGCTATTCATCCCATAGTGGATTCACAATACCGGAGAATAACAAAGAGAGCGCGCTGGGCTTCACCCCCGCCCACATCATCACATCAATGCAAATTTATATCAATCTGGCAAAGACCCTCGTTTGTATGTAGGTTTGAATTTGATATGCAGCGCCGATGCAGCATAATCCTTGCCCTCATGCTGCCGCTGGAAATTTTGAAGTGGTTTGTCCCTGTCCTGCCTGCACTGAAGAGAAATGAAGCGATACCACGCCGCGGTGCGGTCGCTGGGTGAGGTAAAGACAGTGCGTAAAACATAACTAGTACGGCATCAGCGGGACAACCATCACTAACGCGCTGTCTCCCAGCCGCAAAACCCGATGTTACCACTGTGCGAATATACAGTGCTATCAATATATACAGGCTCGTGCGTGTTTTTGGGGCACCCTGCGGAAACCCTGTCTTTGAAGCTGTGATTGGTCAGAGCAGGCGCGCCTGTTCCAAACATGGCCAATTGCCCCAAAACCCAAGCCTTTTGGCCTTGGATATATGTATTTACTTTATTTTCTTTTTTTGATTTATTTTTTTTTGCTGTTTTCCAATGGAGATTTTGTGGTAGTGCCCACTGCCAGCCATTCGCTTCCCGCCGTCCTATGAAAGTTGCAGACCGAGCACAAGGTTTTTTTTTTCTTTCTCTTTCTTCCTGTTCGCTTCTTAATTCTTCACCTTTCATCAAAGAGATTGACTGACATGCAGTGGTAAAAACCCGCCTTTCTTCTTCTCATCTTCTGCTTGCGTATCAATCCGCAACTTCGTCTCTCGCTCTCTTTCCCACTGTCATTTATGCCCTCAATACGTTCTCTATTTCTTGTGTCTACAGATTCCATTGCCTATTTGCTGTTACTTTTTTTTTTTCTTTTTCTAATAACGATTGCACGGGAATGTCCTCATAGAACTTTGCATTGCACGAGTCGCGTCTCGGTTTGGTTATTTTACAACCCGCTTTGTCACGGTTGCCCAGCTTGGAGCATTACAATATCCACTGAGAAAAAAAAGATACGACGATAAAAACAACACACACACAAAAATACATCACTCGACGTCTTCATTCGAAATATACACACGCTCTACATATCCTGCAATCAATACGGCAATAGCACTCGGAATTCTGCCCAAGTAGCAAACACTTCGGCTTTCCCCCACAAGATCGATAAGCCTGTCCCGTCATTTCTGGGACCGTTCGCCCCGCTCCCTTCCAGTATGGCTACTCGACGAACTCCCCTCATCGACAACCCCAATGCCGCCAACTCACCCCTTCGCAGCCTCAACCTGAACTTCATGAAGCAAAAACGCTCTCTCGCTTCCATCCAGCGCGAGGATGGCCTTGGCCAGCAGCCTCCGTTGAAGAAGCAAATTCTCGAAGCCAACTCAAACCCTAGCGCCGCTCTTCCGCGTTCAAACCGCTTGCCCCGGGCCGCCAGTGCACACTCGTTGAACCGCCGTGAACGGGTAATTCAAGATGCCGCTGCTGCCAACCGTTACAGCGAAAAAGAGAAAGAAACCATTTTAATATGGCAACGCCAGAACCGGGCTCGGTTCCCGGGTATGGTATTCTTCTTTGAGAGTGTGCAGACTGACATCAAAGAGAAACTGGTCAGAGACATCCTAAAGTTGGGCGCTGTAAGTCAAATAACCTCGAAACTCTCCCATGGCAAGACAATCCAGCGAACCATAATAACCATGAGGTTCCTCGCGACGTCCCCGAAATTGAATCCGAGGAGATGCGTCACTGTCCCAAACATCTAGACTAACTCACATCTTTCTCCTCCCTCCCCCCCTCCCCCCCTTCCCCTTTTTTTTTTATTTAGCGCGAAGCCAAGTTCTTCTCTAACGATGTCACTCACGTTGTGACGAACCGTCCAGTTCCCGCCTATCAACCAACAACTGTCGACAACCCCTCTAGTAACGCCGCTGAACAACCGCAGACAATCAACCCGACTTTCCTCGACCGCCACCAAGATGTCCATCGCCGCCTTTTTGCCGATTTGCCGTCCAAGCCGAAAGCCTCTCGTCCGACCGATGTTTTAATACGTGCTCAAGAGATGGGTAAAAAGGTTTACACGGTGGAGAAGCTTCACCGCATCTTGGTGAACCTGCTTGAGGTTGATGTCTACGCCAGCACTCGCGTGACCCCGAGAGGTCCTGCTGGTGGCGCTAACATTGACCAAATGATTGAGTCTGAGCGTATCGCCAGAGCTTATGGCATGGAAAAGGGTAGCAACGAGATGCATTACCTTCGAGGTCCTTACATCTACGTCTATGACATGCAGGAGCGTTACAAGCCCATCATGGCTCGTGAATATGCTTCTGTAGCTGATAAACGTGATGGTGACTGGCCCCAGTTTCGCAGTGTTGCTAATGGTCGGTGTCCATTCGTCGAAGATGCCGATGCTCAAGCTAGCCGTGAGGCTCGCGCCCAGAAAGCCAAAGAAAAGGAACGGGAAGTCCGCGCGGCCAAGGCTGCCATGGCCATCTCGGCACCGAAGCTTCGTCCCTCGCGGAATCCTTCACCCCACCGGGTCTCTAGTAAGCGTAGCCGGGACGAAGCAGCAGATAACCTGGGTGCCCAGGAACTTCAGAGTCGCGTATCGTCCATATCATGGCAAACATCTTTTGATACTCTCACCACTGCCGGCAAGCTTTTTGAGAATCCATTTACTGGAAAAGCACCGGCTGGTAAACTCATGGCCGGTGAGCCTGTGGCTTCCGGTATCCAAAAGAACGCCGCCACCTCCGCCATCCGCTCCCAGATGATTTCTTCGACTTCCGGTACTCTGGGTGCCAAGGCCGGTACTTCAAGAGAAATGCTTGGCCTTCAGCGCAAGGTTCTCAGAATGGCCGCGCCTACTACATCGCACCAGGATGTGAGCTCCCGGCGTGCTACTGAGAACAGTCATGAAGGTACTTCTAGTAGATTGGCAAGCCGTAGCGTGGCCGAGCTTGCGGCGGAGGAGACTTCATTCAAGGAGCGCAAGTCGAGCTTGCAAAAGGTTCAGTTACCCGAAAAGGAAAAGCGTGAGTTGAAGCCCGGTTTCTGTGAAAACTGCCAAAGCAAGTTCCGTGACTTTGATGAGCACGTTTTATCTGAGAAGCATCGGTCCTTTGCCGAGGATGCCAGAAACTGGTCAGAACTCGACTTTTTACTGGGTAAATTGGAGCGGCCAGAGAAGTTTGACCCTCAGGATCCGTCGGAACCCAGTAGTGTGTTTTAGAGCAAACACAAGCCTCGTCCCGCGCGGGTAGATTTAGAGGATTCAAGGATGATGGCTGATCAAGTTGACGGGCGGTCCATCTCAAATCGGACGCCTTTTGGTTCAGACAAGGTGATTCCCGATGTGTCGCGGAATCGATCTGCTCTTGATTCTAGGTTCCCCCCCTCAATGGCGGCTGAAGATGATGTCAATAGTCGCATCTCCCAACCTACTGCTGTCCAGTCGTCTTTGGGGTCCGCTTCAGTGGTCCTTCCTCTCCGCAAGAGACACCGAGTGTCGCACAACAAGTCTCTCACAGGAAAGCCTTCACCTTGCCATCTCCGCAAGCGACCGCGCATTAGGTAGGCGGTTGCTTTTGTGTGCCTTTCTGTGCTTTCTCGCTGTGTAAGTATTCCGATTCCGATTGCATTAGCTGGTATTGTTCCGGCGAGGCGGGGGCGGAGTACTGGTAGAGGCACTCTGTCTTCGTCTCGCAGTCATGAGCGTATATTCTTTTATCATTTGTTTTGCCTTTTTTTTTTTTTTCTTTTTTTTTCTCGGTGAATAGGAGGCCATGGTTTTAATTCATTCTTTTATTCACTTTTTTACTCTGGGATTGCATTTGCATTTATTTGCATTTATTTGCATTTATTTGCATTTATTTGCATTCATTTGCATTCATTTTTTCATTTTTTCATTTTTTTTTTCATTTTCTTCATTCGTTTCCTGGTTGTCTTCTTTTCAACACATATTTCATCACGTCACGGCGGCGTTCATGACTTGATTTAAACGGCATGTTTACGGCTCGGCGTTTGTTGTTCTGATTACTCATTATGCCTGTTTTCCTTGTCATTTTTCTTTTTTATCTTGCTACATCCTCGGGACGGATTGTCGGAGTGGTTCCAGTATGTGTATACTTGGCGGACCCGAGAAGCCGGTTCTGGTTGCCTCTCACAACAAAAACTTTAGCAATTATTTGTTCAATTGCCTGTGCTTGTTTTGTGCTGTTGTTTATTTGGTACTATTGGGTTGAGATTGGGGAATGATGTGTGTCTCTCTTTTGGTGGTGTGTGTGTATGTGTATGGAACCTGTACACACTCGGTCATTAATACTTTTTGTTGGAATTCTTTTTGGGGGAAGGGTTTATTATTTTCTTTTCTTTGTAAGCGTCAGGCTTTTTTGTTCTTGTTTTTCTTTTTTTCTTTTTTTCTTTTCCGGTTGGCCGTGAATGTTGATAGATTTCTCATCTCTAGTTGGGTTATAGTGGCTTTCGGTATATGAAGGGAGAAGGTAGAATACCTGGATTATTACAAGACGAGATCAATATTAAAATACCATTAAATATTTGTAAAAACCACACAAATTCTATTGTTGCATGTTTAACTGATGGTCTCTGATAGAAGTGAATAGTTGACGTAAGGACAGTGCGAAGTATAGATACTGATCTGACACTGTGTTGTCACACACCAATAGAGGGGAGTAGTTGCCCCCCTTCTCAGATGCCCGCAAACGACTTGTTCACATTCATCAAATCATGATAAATATCAACGCTTTTTTATAAAAAATATATATTTGTTGCTAGAATCAACATCTTCTCTTGTTTCTATTTCCTGTCAACGACTTTGCAGATAATCAACTCCCAAACGACAACAGAAAACCCATCGCCAATCAATCTTTCTCTCTCTCTTTCCCTCTTTCCCTCTTTCCCGCTAATCCATCAACTTCCCAACCATGTCCAATCCGTCCACCCCTCTCCCCGCCGATGCCCCATCCCTCTCCTCCTCCACATCCTCCGACAGCCAGCCCTCTGGAATCCCGTTACCGCTCTCTGCATCGACATTTCTCTCGACTCTTCCGCCAGATGCCATGTCGGCGCTAGAGACGGCGGGGAAGTTCAAGGCGGCCAAGGTGGTGGTGAGGTTTAAGCCGGTGGGGGCAGCGCCGGCGCCGAGACATGAGGTTTGCAAGATTAGTGCGACGCAGACGTTTGAGGGGATTGTGGTGTATTTGAGGAAGATGTTGAGGGTTAAGGAGAGTGAGAGTGTTTTTTTGTATGTGAATAGTGCGTTTGCACCGAGTTTGGATGAGGTGGTAGGGAATTTACATAGGGTGAGTATGGAGATGGGTGGTGTGACGGGGGGGGGGGAGATGGTATCGCTAACTATGGGATAGTGTTTTAAGAATGGACAGGATCAATTGGTTGTGGCGTATTCTGTGACGCCGGCTTTTGGGTAGATGGCTCGTCAAGGAAAGATGATTGCAATCAAGACTAACTAACGACTTGGCGGACTAATATACAAACTTCCACCCCCCGGGGCCTCCCCCCAACAGATTACAACACTCGGGCTATACACGCCGATATATATATATATGCTCGGCGGCTACCAGATATGTACAACTCTGGACCAACCAACAAGCCAAGACATGATACAAAAATATACATATACAAAGCAACGAAAAAAAAATCAATACACCAACCATTTACTCCCCCAATCCTTCTGCCTTTGCCTTTGTTTGGGCCTTTTCGACAGCCTCTTCTGCCTCATCCAATCCCCTCTTGAATTCTGCTAATGCCTCTCCTGCAATCGGATACGTATGTTCCCCAGCCGGATACGCCCGGCTCTTCACATCTCTTTTATACTCCTCAATAGCCCTCAAGCTCTCCCCCCATACATTCCCATACTGCTTAACAAACTTGGGCAGGAATCTCCCTGGAGGAAAATTCCCCGTCATATCCACCTGCACAAGTACCTGGCCCGCACATCCGTTCCCCGCACCGATACCGATAGTCGGCACCTTCAACCGTTGCGTAACCAGAGCTGCAACTTTGGCGGGGACGGCTTCGACAACCATGGCAAATGCACCGGCGTCTTGAACGGCAAGAGCATCGGTGAGGAGTTGGCGGGCGGCTGAGGCGGTTTTGCCTTGGACGCGGAAGCCGCCAAGGGCGTTTTGACGTTGAGGAGTAAGGCCAATATGGCCGAGGACGGGGATGCCGGCGGTGGTGATGGTGCGGATGGTGGGGGCCATGGAGGCGCCGCCTTCGAGTTTTATGCTGTGGATGCGGCCTTCTTTGATGAGGCGGATAGCTGAGGTGAGAGCTTGGGAGGGGGAGACTTCATAGGAGCCCATGGGAAGATCGCAGACCTGAGTAGGGCGGTTAGTTGCTGTATGAAGCGAAGAGGAGTTGAATAAAGAGGGAAAAAAAAAAGAAAAAAAGGACTTACGGTGAAGGCAGAGGTTGTTGCACGGGAAACGGATTTGCAGTGGAGGATCATGTCGTCGAGGGTTACCTCGCTGGTATCACTCATTCCGAGGGCGACCATAGCCAGACTGTCGCCAACGAGGACGATGTCGATGCCGGCGTGGTCGGCGACATGGGCTGAAGGGAAGTCGTGGGCGGTGAGAACGGATATGGGTTCACCACGACGATACATGGAGGCTATGGTGTTTAGGGTTACCTTTTTGTGGGAGAGGGGAGGAGGGGCTCCCATGGGGGAGTGGGAGGAGTAGGGGCAGGCTAGGAGAGGAATGGAAGAACGGAGGGCCTGGGGGAGGAGACGGGGAATGAGGCGGGAGGTGAGCATGTTGAATGAGGAATGGAAGAAGATAATTTGAGAATTTTTTTAATTTTTTTTATATGTATGATGATGAAAGGGAGTCCTGGTGAAGAAGGGGATGCCGGGTTGATGATGGGATCGGAGGTTGTGTGACGTGGAAAAATATCCAAGACCGAGATCTCGGCCGGGATGAAAGAAACTTTTTTTAATTTTTTTTTTAATTTTTTTTTTATAAAACGATGTACAAATAATTATTTGAGAGAAATGGCTCTTCTTTTAGCGACGAATTTCAACAACCTCTTTAAAGCAAGATGATATAAATATAAATGCAGCCCTTTGGAAAAATCGGCTACCGGATCTGCAGGCGCATGCACGACTGCCGATAGAGGTTGTCTGTCAACAATGCGTGATGTGAAATACAGCAACCGTGCTGTGTTCTGCGCCGGGAAAAGCCAAGGATTTATTTGGTAGACGGGAAAAAGCAGCACGGTTAAGTGGTGACTAGAGCAATAGGTGTACTGAGAAGAGTACAGTGGGCAAAAAAGAATGGAATGGAATGAGGAGGTAGAACGGATAGGATGGGATTGAGATATACACGCCAGAGAATATTTACACCTCGGCTCAGGGTTTGATAAAGTCCATGATAAAGTCAAGAGTAGAATAGGGTTGAAATGGATGACGTAATCAGATGGAAATAAGGGTTTATACTCACGAGACTAGGTAGACAGAGCGATGCCGCTTTTTGGTCGTCGTTAAACCCCACTTTAGGGCAAAGATTACTGTAATAGTGGATTACAGTGGAGAGAATGCTAAAGGAGGCCCTGAATTTGTCGCGATTGACCTTCTGATGGTGAGGTTTCAGGTCACTAAATGTCGCAAATTTAGTGGGCTATTCAGAGGTGATCGTCATCAAGATATCAGGTAGTTGCTTTCGTTTTGCGACTTGGTTTTGTCGTCATTTAGCTCGTCGGTTTTTTTGTTTTTTGTAATTTTTTAATTTTTTAATTTTTTTTCTTTTTCTTCTCCTTGATTCTATTGTTTGCGTCCGGAATTTCATCGGTTGTTGACTTTTTGTTTTCTTTTTTGTTGACGACATCGACTTTGTTTCGTTTTATATTCCACGGTTGATTTAAACTGTTATTCATCGAATCATCAACACAGCTCTATTCAACGAACGAATAAAAAGCTTGGATCACGGGCTTGCGACTACTCTTCAACTGCGGGTTACCCCAAGAGCTACTGTTAACTATACACTCACCACTCACACGTGTGATATCACGACGAGAAACGGCCTGGAACCGACAATATGTCTTCCCCGAGACGTCGTATCGAAACTGATGTATGATGCCTCGTCTGTTACCCTCTTCCATTCAAACAGCTTCCTCTTGCTAACTAGTAGTGTCTTGCTGTGCTATAGGTCATGAAGTAAGCTCCTCCTCACCTAAAGAGGGGCACATGTGCCATTTTCCACGCCCGACGACCGATGGCGATATATACTTGCGTTCCGCTCCCAAACATCATTCACTAACCTCTGATGCCTCTCTAGGCTGTATGCGAATATCTTGATATGTAAACTGTTGTATTTCGGCAGAAAACTAACCCGAAATAATCTACAGCATGATGAGTGATTGGGATGTCGAGTTGATTAACGATAACAGTACGTCATAGTAGCTAGTCCAACGCCCTCGCCTCATCATCATCAGCGTTCCCCGCCGATCTGATAAGGAAGAACTGCTAACGTGAACATTACACAGTGTAAGAGCAACTACATGGCTGTGATGATGAGACAATTTTTAAAAACCTAATAATCTTGTAGGAGCGAATTCAATGTCAAGTTTCCCGGTCCCAAAGATTGTAAGTCCTGTGCTCCGGACGGGCCCCACCTTGGCTCGGTCCAACATTTACATCCCGAGCCCACTGCTAACTCGTTTTTTCTCCTCCCAATAGCTCCGTTTGAGGGCGGCATCTGGATTATCCACGTCGAACTTCCTGACAACTACCCGTATAAGTCACCGTCTATTGGCTTTAACAACCGCATCTTCCACCCCAATATCGATGAGCAATCAGGCTCGGTTTGTCTCGATGTCATCAACCAAACATGGTCGCCAATGTTTGACATGATCAACATCTTTGAACAATTTCTACCGCAACTCTTGCTGTACCCTAACCCTACAGATCCTCTGAATGGCGAAGCTGCGGCCATGTTGTTGCGGGAGCCGGCTCAGTACAAGGAGAAGGTCAAGGGTAAGTATCCATATTGGTCTGCCCGTGTCCTTGAGAATGTAATCAAGCTAACTCTTTGGACTAGAGTATGTCCGCAAGTGGGCGTCTGACGACCAGGACGAGACCAAGGAGAATGACGACGATGAAGACGACGATCTCTCTTCGGTGGCCTCTTCGGTAGCCAGTGACGATGATGAACCGAATGCTGTCGGTGAGATGGAGGATGTCTAACCTCTCCACCGCTCTGCCCTGACCGACCTACTTTACCGACGACCAAAAGGCCTACCGATTCGGAACATCTTTGGGCCCTCGATTTTTCACTCTATTATACGATGCCTATGATCACACGACATCTTCTCTCTCTCTCTCTCTTTCCATCATTCATAATCCACTATATTGGTTCCACTATCTTTCTTTCTTGTTGTTTTACTACACAGAATATCTGCGACGCTGAATTTCTAGCTTAGTTTTATTTAATTGCTGAATTTACTCATGTGTGGCGTGTGTCTTTGGGTATCAAATCCGGGTGTGTGTGTGTGTGTACAAAGTTGGGTAGTCTTAGTTGGCATCCGAGTCTGAGTCCGAGGCATAACTAACGAGTGCCTTTTTCCTTGTTTCATCGGACTTGTTCCCGGACTTCTCAATCTCTTCTACCTTCTTCTTCATCATATTCTCATTCTCGACATCACTACCTGACTCCGGGGCTGTCCTCGGCTCCTCCGTATTCTCATCCTCTTTTATCCGTCTCTTCCGTTTGATCCCCGCTAATATCGCCCCCTGACTACTACTTCCAATTCCATCTCCATCCTTCTTCCCTGTAAGAAAAGGATCTTGTGATGATCTCGTATTCCCCAAAACCTCATCAATAAACGCCGATTTCCTGGCCGATGCAACCACCTCGCTCTTTGAACGCCCTACCGCCTTTCCAGCCATCACCCTCCCCCCCTTTTCGTCTTCTTTCCCCTGTTCAAACATGGGCCGCCTCAACGTCTTCCTATCGTCTTCCTCTCTACCGAATTCTACTAGACTTGCTCGAAGGAAATCCTGACGACTTTCGGGCAAAAGGTCGACGGAGAGGCTATAGCGGTCAGTTATAGAGTTGTCGGTGGTGGCGGATGCTTCGAGAGTTTTGCGGGTGGCGCGGAAGTGGGCGCGGAGGGTGGAGTTTTTGGCGGCGGGGTCGGACCAGGAGCGGGCGGAGAGGTTGGTGAGGGTGGAGAGGCGGTGGGTGTTGGTGGCGAGGGCGGTGCGGTGGGTGATTGTACGTTCGAGGAGGGAGAAGGCAGATTGACGGATGGGGTCAGAGTCGGAGGTTGAGGAAGAGGTAGAAGTGGGGGGAAGGTCGGCGGGGGTGTCGTAGATGAGACCGGTGGGGTCAGAGGTGTGGGTGGGGGCACCCTTTTCTTGGGGGCGGCCACCAGAGGTTACGACGTAGCGGGTGTTTTCGGGATCGGTGCGGATTTCTAAAAGGCCGCCGCAGATGGTATGTTTGATAGTAAAGGACCAGATGGGGGTGGTGTGATAGGTGCCGACTTTTTGTTTGCGGGCGTTGAAGCGGGTGCCTTGGGGGATTAGGGTGGGGAGGGGACAGTGGGAGCACCAGGTGTGGAAGGGGAGTTCGAACCGGATTGTGGGGGGTTGTGAGGAGGAGGTTCGGGAGGGGCGAGATGGGGGGGATGGGGGGTGGTAGCGGCCCATGTTGAAGCCTTGCATGTTGGGCGGTGGGGATGGAGGGTGAGGGTGGATGTGAAGAGTGTGAATGAATTGAGAGTGAAATTTGATGAGATTTGATGAGATGGTGATGATGTGGATGAATGGTGATGAGTTGTAATAGTGATGGTTGCACAATAATGACAAATGGCCATTTGCGCCCAGGAAACTAGCTCCTGATTAGTTAGTGAAATGGAGCAGGGTTAGGGTTAATTATATGTTGCCACTTGATACTTTATGTAGACACAGCCCATCTATTTCTTGATGACTTTGATATGAATCTTGAATCCCTCAAATCAACGGTAAATCATATAGTTAGTGGCGGTCTTACAGAGCCTTCAATTCTAAATCACAAAAGTCTACACTCCACCCAACTTCCCAACACCCTCCGGACCTCCGGACGCCCCCGCCCCAAACCCAACTGTCATATTGGGGAAGCCCGGTTACACAGTCTATAGCTTGTATCTGTAGTCCCTACACTTTCAGCTAATAAAAAACCGGGAATTAACTCTGTTGATAGGGACTCTCTTCATAGGGATGATATGCATGTGTGAGACATGGCTTGAGGGCCTTACAGTGTGGGCGATTTGGCGAGAGAAAGACTAATAAAAGTCTAAGCCCAGTCCGTGTTACGCACATCTACTCAATATAAACCCCATCACCCACCAACTCCACGTATTCCCCCTTCCCCTCCATCCATCTCACTCTCAAAACTGACCCCATCTTTTTATTTTTATTTTTATTTTTAAAAAGCAGCCAGTCACCCAAAACGATGGGCGTCGATTTCTACCACAACACCCTCTTCTCCCTTCTTCTCCTTTGTGGTGGGTTAATTGCTACTTCCAGGAACCCAAAAGACATCACACCCATCGAAGAACTCACGACTTACCGTCAAAAGGGAGACCGCACCGCACCGCCCGAGAAGAAGGCGTCACAATGGTCTTTTTATGCGGTCTATGCACTCGTCATGGGCGCTGACTGGCTCCAGGTAAGTTGATTTGGCATGCTTGTTGGCAGTACCTCATTATCTTGCTGTCGTTTAAGGGCTGTTGACTAATCTGAGATGATAACTTGGGTGAGGGTACAAGGGTCCCTTTTTATATGCTCTGTATAGAGATACTCATGGGCTAAAGACGGCGGCAATTTCTAGTTTATTTACAGCGGGGTTTGTGGCGGGGGCTGTATCGTCGTCGATAGTGGGCTCCATTGCAGATCGCCATGGACGCCGGCTATGTTGTCTCTCCTTTTGCATTCTAGCATCTCTGTCGACGTTACTGACGGCCTTTGGCGGGAGATATGTAGCTCTGTTGACTTTGGGGAGAATCCTCGGCGGAGTTGGGACGAGTCTACTGTTTTCGGTGTTTGAAAGTTGGATGGTGACAGACTTTAAGGGGAAGGAGATGAAGGCTAAGGGATTGGATATTGAGAGGACTTTTGGATGGATGGCGGTGGTGAATTCGCTGGCGGCTATTATTGCGGGGTTGGTGGCGGAGTGGGTGGTGGGGTGGACGGGGAGTAACAAGGGGCCGTTTGTGACGAGTGTGGGGGCTTTGGGGCTGGCTGCGGTTTTGATGAAGACGCAATGGGTGAGTGACTGCGTAAAGCCCGTGACGAACATGACTTGCTAACAGACTGAACATACAGGATGAAAACTACGGTGAAGCCATTGACCTATCAAAGAATAGCATCCCCAACACTCCCACCCCCCTCGCCGCTGCCCTCGCTAATAAACACACCCAAGCCGTCGCCATAACCTGCACCCTTTTTGAAGGCGCCATGTACCTCTTCATCTTCTTCTGGGGCCCCGCCCTCCGCGCCACCTCTGCCATCCCCAACAAACAACTCCCCTACGGCATCATCTTCGCCAGCTTCATGGCTTCAGCAACCGCCGCATCGCTCGTGTTATCCCGCAACCGGGAGATTGCCCTGCAAACGGAACGCCCATCAGTGGCGCCGACGGGCCGGGATAATGATGTGGATATCTCGAAGCCGGGGAGCCACAAGGTGACGACGCAGGGGGTTTCGATGGATGTGGCGGTGGAGGAACAGAGCGGGAATATACTGTGGATTCTCACGGCGGCGGCGATGACGTTGGGGTTTGCGGCTTTGTCGTCGCGGAAGCCGAAGAGTGAGAATCGGACGTTTATGCTCTTTTGTGCGTATGAGGCTGCCGTGGGGATATACAACCCGTGCATGTCAAGCTTGAAGAACATGGTGGTGCCGGATGAGGTCCGCGCCAGAGTCTACAGCTTGATGCGTATTCCGGTTAATGTGTTTGTCGTTGTTACAATGTGGTATGCGTCAACGGTTACCGATGTTGGGGCGGTCTTTGGAGTGTGTGCGGGGTGTTTGGCATTGGCAGCCGGTTCTGTGGCGGTGTTGACGGCGCAGTAAGATTTGAGGGAGACGGAGATAGAAGGCATTCCGGAAGGGTTTCAAAGAAGTCCGGAAGAGGTCAGGTCCGGAGGGATGATATTAGGGGGGGGGGGGAAACTACTTGATTAAGAAATGAGTAATATGGGAAAGTACGCCGTATTCTGCAGGTACAATTGATCACCGAATCGGGAAGGATTTGATGAATATTGACTGATACAAAAAACGAGGAATATCTATCATATAAGACTATAAAACTCCATTTCCATTGCTTGAAGCAGGGCATATCAAAGGGAGAATCATGGTCAAAGATATGAGAAACAAAGTGAAATGACGACTGGCGAGAGGGAGGGAGTAGAAATAAAGGTAATGGTATGTCTAGTGTGGTGTACCTAGGTGGTACATTATTCCAAGACACCATGAAGAGGCTATATAGGGACACGGGGGATGAGAAAGAGCTAGGAATGAGGGAGGATAAGATCAACACAAAGAGACGATGGGGGTTTTCAAGATTCCATTCATTGGCGAGTATTCGACGAGATGCTACGGAAATGTTTGAGTGATAGATTCCCTTTAATCCAAGTGATATTCTTGGAATAGGAAACATCATAAACTATAAACCAAAACATCAACACCCAAAAAGCATACACAGAAATACATATTTATCAAAGATCGCAAAAAGAAATGACAACGATTAGTTAAAGGATATCAGAATGGAAAAAGAAAAAAAGAAAAAAAAAATTCAAACCAAGACATGATTCGGTCAACCCGAGGACCGCCCCCCCTCCCCCCTCTAGAGTCTACCACGCAGTGTATGTTTATCATAGATGTATTGCACAGCAACAACAACAACCCGAAGAACCTCCCTCCCAGTGGACTCTCTTACGAAATCCTGCTGGACCCATGGAAAGACCAACAGATCCCGGGCTTATATCCAATGACGAAAAAAGATCACCATTTACAGAGCAAGGCCCATGGCCATGGCGACACCAGCAGCGAAGAGAGAGCTGGAGCCAAACTTGGCAGCAGCGCCAGTAACAGCAGAGGTAGACGAGGAGCTAGCGGCAGAGCCAGAGCCAGACTTGGAGGCAGAGCCCGAAGAGGAAGCAGAGCCCGAAGAGGAAGCAGAGCCTGAAGAGGAAGAGCCCGAAGAGGAGGCAGAGCCCGAAGAAGTGGTGGAGTTGGAGTTGGAGGTGGCAGATTTGGTAGACGACGAGGCTGAAGAAGAAGAAGAAGAAGAAGAGGAGGAAGTCGATGTGTCAACCTTCTTCTGCAAGACCTTGATCGACTGCCACGCGCCAGTCTTATCCGAGTACGAGTAGGAACCGGCAGACGAGTTACCGCCCATGTAGTCCTGGACGACCAGCTTCTGGTAGTAGGCCTTGAAGGGGGCGTTGGTGTAGTTGGTGCGGCCACCGGCCCACTCGACGGTACCCTGGGAGGCAGTGGCAGAACCACCAACCCAGGTGCCCAGCTTGATTTGCATGGGGGTCTGGGGGTAACCCCACTTGGGCTCAGCCTCAGCGGCGGTCAGGGTGCGGATGACGGTGCCGTCGAGGATCCACTCGATGCGCTCAGCGGTCCAATCGATGGTGTAGGTGTGGAAGGTCTCGATAGCATCAGACATTTCGGTGATACCACCACGGTCCCAGGTGGAGGTGTTACTGTGGAATTATTCATTGTTAGCCCATAAGGATTTCCTTTCCGTGGTTGCACAAGATACGTAGATGATCGGCAAGACTCGGGAAATAAAAGGAGACATGAAAGAAAATGTAAAGAACTTACCCCTTGGAGAAGAAGTTGGTCTGGACCTGGTTAGGGTACGAACCCAGCCACTCCCAGTCGATCTCATCGAGATCGTCAGACTGGAGGACAGCGGAAGTGACGACACCTTGGCCGGGGGAGATACGGCAGGTGATCTCAATACGACCGAAGAAGATGAAGCCAGTTGAGGCAATGGTGGGAGCATCGGTGTCGGAGGAGATGGAGAAGACGGCACCAAGCTTGTCGTCGTACTCAAGGGTGGTACCATCGGCGACGGTGAAGAAGTCGTTCGCACCCTTGGTGAAGTCGATGGTGTAGTTACCGCCGACAGCAGCGTCGTCAGGGCAGGCTGGAGAGTTGGTTGGGTTAGTTTGGGATTTTCAGTGGAGGTTTCCATGTAGATAAAAGGAGGCGGTGGGAATCGAGGATAGACTATATTACGTACTCTTCTTAGTGGGATCGCAGACAGTCGAGGTCTGGGCAGCGACCATGGAGGCCACGAGGGCCAGAACAGTAGCCTTGGTGAACATGGTGGAAAGAGTGTTGTGTTTTAAAAAGGAAAAAAAGGAAGAAAAGAAAAGAAGGCAATAATATAAAGAATGTAAAAGAGAGACTTTGTTGTTAGTAAAGTCTTTCGCAAAAAGAAGCAAGCAGGAGAACAAGAGAAACGAATGTCCAGAGGTCTGCTGAGGAGGAGGAGAAGAAGAGGGAATGAAGGAGAAGAATACAGAGGAAGGAAATGGTGTTTGAAGATGTGGAGGAGACGAGGAGATGATATAGTTTTACAGGGAAAAGGTGTGCGGATTTAGACACGAGAGTTGAATGAGAGGAGGATGAGTGACGGAGGTGGCGGCGGAAAGGGATAAATTGGGGGTGAGTTTATTGATCTTTTTCTTCTTTTTTTTTTCTTCTTTTCTTAGTATGGGATGAGGAAGAGACAGGGACTCAGGCTTCGGTTTTTCGGTTTGCTGGGTGGGTAGGTGGCTTATACTGGGGGAGGGGGGAGGGGGAAGTCATGTTCCAAAACATGGGCTTCGTCAGATATTATCTTTCTCTTTTGTGGTTATTACTATGGCGTCAGTGAATTTAGGCTGTGGGAAAGTAACTCCAAAGAACTATTAATCAAGTAAAGAAAAGAACGAAAGAATATATATAATAATAAATAAATATATATATATATATATATATGTATATAATACCTGTGTCACCACAACCATATTTTTATTCTATCTGTATCTTTATGACAGATGACAGTATTTCTTGACAGATATTATTTCTAAAAAAGGCCCTCTCTCTCTGGGTGTCTGTCTCTTTCTAGTGTCATTTCTCTAATGGGAACTCACATTTTGCATTTACTTATCCAGGGGCCAAACCGAGGAAAGGGAAGATAATGAGAAAACAAGCATGTTATTGATATGGGGGGTGGGCGTGTTCCTAGTAAAAACGTATGAGGTTGCTCCGGTTTATGCGGGCGTTACAAGTCTGGCAGTATTTTTTTTTTTGAGGGAGAGATAGTAATGCTGATAGTCGGAAAGTGTTTGATCTTCTATAGAGACAAATATGTGATAAATGTTGATGCTAACATAGTTTCATGTTTCTGCTTTTAGACTACATTTGTATGCCAGTTGTAGAAGAAAATCAGAAACTCCACCGCAGGCGGCACAATCGCAGCCTCACAAGTTTCCAAGTTGAGTTGATGCTGCTTTCTTGTGTTCTTGTTCTTTGATGCCATCTTCTATTTCCCCCTTCTTTGCTCTTTCTACAAACAACTCCAACCTTCAAACAACCTCGTATCCCCTCCTCTAGAGCATCACACCGTGATACGCCGAAGAAGCGAATTTCTCATATTTTCGCCTCTTTTCTTCTTCTTCTCAACTATACCAAATCTTGACTCTTGCTACACTACACACTACACTACAAAAGTTGGCTTTCCCAGAAACTGGGCAAGGGACCATCCATGGCTGGTTCTTCCTCCTATGGTCGATCCGCTAGTCCAGTTTTAGCACCTCGTCATTTCCCCTTTTGCCATTTGCCATTGGGATACGGAGTTAGGGAACAAGCAATCAGCCCCAGGTAACGCAGTAGTAGCCGTGGTAGTAGTGGTAGTGGTGGTAGTAAAGTGGTGAAGGCAACGTTAGTTGAGTTGGAAGTATGGATAGTTGGCTGCTGATCGTCAGCGCGGATTACCTTTTGAAAATAAAATTTAAAAAAGGTTCCTATCTGATGTCATGTTGTTACTTTGAATGTCGTATTTCAATGATCGACAAAGTTTTGTTAAATTATTAGTCCGATGAACCTAATCGAGAATCTTTTTTTATTATCCTTTGCTCGTTGATCACTAATATCTTGACACAGAACTTCTCGTGTCTCTTGCCATGTCTTGTCAAGGAACTCCTTCACTCTGCTTGTTTACTACCCTCTTACCTCTCTCTCTCTCGTTTCCCTTCTTCCTTCAACATCGTCTTCCCATGTTCTTTTTTTTTTTTTTTGTTTTTTTTTCTTTTTATTCTTCTTGTTTCCTCTCCACTCCTTGACTTCCCCCCATCTCACTCCAAATACGAGAAACCAACCCGCAGACGTTCCTAGCGACGAGGACCATGACTGCAATGACCCCCTAGTTATAGTCTAATACTAAGTAAAGACAACGCTTCTCAACTCGAAAAAGAAAAGAGAACCGAGAAAAAAATAACATGACAGGTACAAGAGGATGTGAGGAATAAATCGATCAGGATGGATCAGGTACACGAGAAGAAATCCAAGATACACAAGTACTTACTCATCATGTATAAAATCTGTCTCGAGTGACGTTCAGCTGATGTCTGGCAAATACTCTCAACTAGGCAATTGCCGATTTTTTTTTTCCTTCTTTCCCCTTTCTGTTTGTTTGATAAATGTTTTGCCACTCGCTCTTTCCGTCTTGGGCTGTCCCTTCCTCTTTTTGATTCGTCGAGTCCACGCTAGTCGAAGTCAGTGACTGCCTTTTTTGTACAAGACATCAACGTCATTGACATAAATAACAGTGTAAGTACAAAATCAAAACAAACGTGATAACAAATACAAAATTAATACACGCAATGTATTTACACATGATCAATCCCTCACGATGATCATTTGATCAAGTCCAGATTTTGGAATACAAACAAGAAAAATGACGCCCGGACGTGAAAAGGTTCCTCCCCTTGCTTTTTTGTTATTCCTGGGTTAAGCCTTGGCCTTACCCAAAGCAAGTTTGGACCAGATGATACTTTCAAACCCTTTCCCGCCCCCATTCAATACAACTTTTGGTAGAAACTGTTGTTCAAGGCCAGACCTGTGATATCAAAGCAGTTCGTGGGAATCGGTCCAGATTAATCTGAGAGCAACAGGGGATTTATAAACGGGGGTTAGGTATGATATATGTCAAAGCACACAAGCCAGCAACGAACAAGGACGGTTCTCCTTTCTCGCTTACTTGAATAAAAGACGCTGCCAGGGGGATAGCTGGGGGCCACGGCAGGGGGGAGGGGACAGTTGCTAGGGCTAGGCCTTTTAGACCAGGTATGAAGTTCAATCTAGGCTTGCTTGCATGAGCACTGGGCAGATAGCAGTGGAGAAAATGCCAAGTTTAGTAGCAGGTTGGGTTGGTCAAAGGTCCAAGTCTAAGCAGAAAGGACTTTGCTTTGCTCTGAATGCTCATCAAGATACCCTTTGTTGAGGCGCCTGTCAGGTGCCTGACTGAGTGGCTATAGTGAGATGTGTCGAATTTTGCATATAGGGAAGTAGATAGAGGTGCAGGTTATGGATGGATGCTACAAGCCAAGGCTTGGAGTTTTCCTGCCAAGGGAAGCTGTGGCGCGGTAACCAGAGGTCTAAGAGCTATGCTGTAGCACGCCGAGATGCTGCCAAGCGGTGTACCTACCTGCTTAGTGAGAGGGAGAGATGAATGTGTGATGATAACTTTTCTCGGACAATTGAATCTGTAATAACTTTTTTTTTTTAAGATGGACCCCATTTTTGTCGGTACCAGAAGTCACAGTCACATCTCAGTATTCTCCATCTTGACTCTGGGCTTTTTTATTTGTTTTTTTGTTGGATTGTTCTTTTGGGGAGAATAGCCCCTATTGTTTGCCGCTATTCCCGTTTCGCTTGCATGGCGGTTACGACTGTGTTGCGCCCCTGGGATTATTGGTACTATGGGAACACTGGAGTTGCAATATATTTGTACAAGAACTACCTATGAATTGTTCAGTAGCTTCATAGATAGCACTTGGCTATATCACAAGTATTGTACTCTCAAGAATATTCTAGCAGGCTATCCTCGATAAGGTCTGTGCTTGTGATCATCTTGGGATTATATTCACTGTGCAAATGTTGTTGATACCGTTACATAAAAAATGTATAGCCTTATCATCCATTATATCCTCAGCATCAGTTTGCCACTGCCACTGCCACTGCCACTGCCACTTGTTCCCCTCATGATATCACTGACTTTCCATATCTGTCAACTGAATGTTTGCCCCATAATTGCATTGCACCTTGCAGAAGAGATCATGTTTGCCCTGCCCGCCCCCCTCAACTTACATACCAAGGTATCCTGTCGTCTACAGATAGATCCAGTAGTAGTAACATACTATGGTCCGATAGCCCTAGAGGAGGTACTTGAGGCAATTTTTTCCTATTCTTTTTTCCCTCTTTTTTCTCCCTCTTGTTTCTCCCTCTTTTTCTCTCTTTTTAGTTAGTTCGTGGCATGGAATATGGTGAGGATCACGGCGGATTCGGGGATACCACGATATAGAAAGAGAGAAACAGGAGTCCCCGAAAAGACAAAAATAGACCGTGAGGGAACTTCTTCCATACGGATCCTTTAGGACGTCTTTTATAAAGATAGAGCAAGGTCCGTCTGGGCTAGTTGGCGTTAGCTAGAGAGCCCTGGGAGCCTCTTAATCCCCTGGTAAAGCTTACTAACTGCGATGAGCAAACAAAACTAAACTTCATATCTCGTGCTCTGTCTGTTAAAAGCCAACCCGAGCTAGACTTCCTTTCAGTAGTTGTGTTTTTTTTTTTAGAAGGATAGTATATGGCTAAACCTCAATGTCTTTTTTTCTTTTTTTTTTTTTTGCTATACTAGTGTTTGATGGGAAAGTCATCAGCCATGGCAACGTCATGCCAAATTGTGATCATAATTGAAATGGCTATGAATAGGGAGCTTTTTATTTGTATTTTTTTGGGGTTGGGTTGATTGGCCAACTAAATTTGTTTATTCTATCTGTTTATCTTACTTGCTCTTCATTTCACTATTTCGTGCCATCTTCCCGTTTTTGGTCCAGCTGATTTCCGGGGTCTGTCCCCTAGTAAATTCTAGTTGGAATAGTTGATGACTAAAGGTACTTTGGCTGGTTGTACCAATTATCATTCTTTGGCCAAAGTATGCCTTATGCAAGAAGAGGGGCCTGGAATTTGGGGGGAAGACAGGTGGGATCATACAGACATTACAGGGCTCTCAAGCCCTGTTTTAAGGTCGACAATGTTTTCTCATTTTGCTGTGATTAGGTACAGATTATTCATATGATGTGATTTATGGTCGTCTCCCTTGTTGACCTCCAGGAAATATGCAAGCACACAACAAGTATTGCATCGTGAGGAAGCAAAATGAGTAAACAGTGGCTTTCTTTTAGTATCTGTGAATAATATGACTTTAGGATTTGTTTTTTTCTTGAGATTATAACCCTGGATAATATAATGTTTCCGGCTGACGAACTCTGACGACGCCAGCTTACGCGCCATCACCTTAGCACTTGGTAATAAAAACTTTAAAAAGTGGCCTAGTGTGATTTACAAGCCACCAAAACAACTAAATCATTGGTCCCAGATAAAAATGGAATCACAATGAGAGTCTAGTGCATGTGTCATACATGTAGGTCGGGAGATTTTCCTTTTCTTTTGTTTACTTGTTTTATGGTGGTGTGGCTTGAGTACTACAAGAAGATGAACAAAACAAGGCAGTGAGAGGTAAGGAACTGTCTGATAGATTTGGGGGCTGTTTATGTACCTGCCTGTGTGTAATGTTATTAGGAGAAGGATATACAGAGAATGAGAGCCAAGACAAAGGCTGGACTGAACCAGATGGTGACAGTTGTAACAGGAGAAAGATTTGAAATAGTAAAAATAATAAAAAAATAAAGAATAAAAATTGAAAAATTGGTTGTAATTCTCTGAGTTGTCATGAATTTTTTTTTTTTTTTACAAAAGTGACAAATATGATCAAGACATACCTACTCCTAGTATTACCTCCTCTTCATTCAGTATCCCCCCTTAACTTTTATATTATATGTCGTCCCAATTCTCTCTATTTAAATTGTCCAAATCTGTCTTTGCTTCCTCCCTCGTGACTCGACGGGACTGGCATCCAAATGTGGGTGACTTTGAAACCTAGGGGAAGGGGTAGAGTCGGTGAGAGCGTTTGGGTTCGTGTTGCTAAGGGTTTTTATATGATCAGATTTATGATCAGAATGACTGATGAACTTGGGGTTGATTATGGATTAATCGTATAAGAGAAACAAGGGAGTGAGGAGGTAGACTGGAAAAATGCAGTTCCATGAGAGTACGAGAGATGAGATGAGACGAGAGACATGCTAGGATATGAAGATGAACAAGTCAAATTGGCTAATCATCACTTCTTCCCAATCGGTCAACTTTTCCATCGCCCTGTCTGGACTATCCTCCGAAATCACATCTGGTAAACGGTTATCCAGCTCTTGGGGAAAACTCATCCGTCAGTCTGTACCATTGGCATATCAAAATAAAATTATATATATATATATATCTTCCAAGGAGAAAACGTAATAACCTTCTCGTCTCCGTCTAGGCTTACTCGCCTAGAGAAAGCAAGACCAGTGATCCAAGCAGTCGTTAAAATTAAGACAGGGGCTAGTATCATGGCAATGTTCGCCCAGTCTGTCTGGCAAAGTGGAATGTGCTGACTTTGCGGTTCGATAAGATTATGAAGACGACTTCCTAGAGTCCGTGTCTCATTGTACTTATTGAACTGCCCGATCTGTGGAGAACTCGTGGAATATATTATTTCAGGGTCAATGTAACGTATCTAATGGGGGCAATGCATTGTAGGGTTAAGGTTACTATCATAACTTGCCTGTATAAATAATGTTTGAGATTTCAAAGGATATATGTTTCAAATTTTTGGATCAAAAGGTATCCGATGAGCACAGCCTGTTAAGCATCATGTTAAGATATGGACACCCGGTGTATACACAATTGATGCAAATATGTACCTGCATATGCACTTACTGAAGGAAACAGAGGACCAACAAGGAAAACAAAGTCACACCCATTTCTGGTGAGCCATTGCTCTGGTCGAACAGATGGTGTGACCAGTGGTGGTGCAAGTGGTGAATAAAAGGGTGGGGGACACGGACTTGTCTCTCAAGACAAATGTTGATGATGATGATAGTGATGGTGGTGGGAGTTTGGCGTTTACAGTTCATTTCGTAGTTGATGGTGTGTTTATGATCGTCATGTTGGTTTCGTGTTGAGGACCAAGTCGGCAGATTCAATGAAATTGGCCCTCACCAATGCTCCATTTTAGCCCACATTCGACGACATGATGTCAATCCACGATTACCATGATATCAAAAACGATCTCAGATCAATATTCACAAGCCAGATGTCTTATCGCAGACAAAGGTGGATTGACGCCACGGATTGATACTGTATCACGATGGGCTTGCAGGCGGCGTTTTGAGGGGAGGATAGAGATACGCTGTCACGACATGCATGTACCTAGGCGTCTTAAGGCAATGATTGTAAACATGTACATGTAGACACACAGAATGAGATAATACGTTATAGTTGAACAGTTTATTATGATTTTATAGATCATGTCCGCACCTTCTGGTCCGAGAACCTTCCCATTTCTGATAGTTACACAAATCCCGCACCTTCCTAAACAAACACCAACTAACAGACGTCGATAATAGACTTGGAATTAAGAGGGTCGGGGGGGGGGGGGGGATTATAGATGGATGATGACGAAAAGGAGACATGATGAGACATACACATGGACAAAAGACAGTAGAAATAAAGAAATAGGAAAAAAAAGAAAAAAAAAAGGATAAAGATGAAGGAAGGACTGTATCCGGGGGATTCCGAAACCGTTCTACAGAGAAGAATATGAAAATAAGTAAGCCACAGCTATCCTACCTACCGTCTTTCCCCTTCTAGGATCTTCTTTGCCTCCTCTGTCCGCCACCAACTAACACCATCTGTCCCGGGGAATGCAAACTTTTCCATACTCTCCGCCTTCATCTCCACACTATATCCCGCCTCCAATGGCGTCCGATAGTGACCACGTACAACTTGTGCCGGGTGCACGAAATGCTCGTGTAAGTGATCAACATATTCCAATAGAGACCTCTTGCCAGAGACCACAACATAGTCAATGATACTTATATGCTGCGTATATTCCGGTAATCCGACGCCCCCGGAATGAGGAACCACGGGAACATTAAAACGTTTGGCAAGAAGCAGGATGGCGAGGACTTCGTTGAGGCCACCAACACGGCAGGAATCAACTTGGCAAATGTCAATAGCTCCCGAGGCAAGGAATTGCTTAAATACTATGCGATTCTGGCACATTTCACCAGTGGCAACCTTGATTCCCGACGGCGCAAGTTCCTCTCGGATAGCCTTGTGTCCTAGGATATCATCCGGCGACGTCGGCTCTTCAATGAACCATGGATGGAACTTGGCAAGTGCCCGCATGTTGGAGATGGCTTCGGGGACGGACCAGATTTGGTTGGCATCAAGCATAAGAGTGTACCGGGGGTCAGAACCGAGGACAGAGCGGGCTAAAGTTAGCCGGTGGATGTCATCTGAAAGTGAACCGCCAACTTTGAGTTTGAAATAGGTGTAGCCATCATCAATGGCTTCATGGAGGAGAGTCTTCATGCGGTCGGCAGTGTATCCCAACCAGCCGGCAGAAGTGGTATAGGCGGGGACGGCGGTGTTGTTGTCAACATCAGAGAGCCGAGTGGCTTTGGTGGGTTCGGTTTCTTTGAGCATGGCAATGGCCTCTTCCTTGGTCAGGGCATCTTCAATGTATCGAAAGTCTATACATCCAACTAGTTCCTCGGCTGTCATATCACAGACTATCTTCCAGACGGGTTTCTGGAGAACCTTTGCCCAGAGATCCCAGATGGCGTTGACGACGGCGCCGAGAGCTAAGTGGATGACGCCCTTTTCGGGGCCGATCCAGCGGAGTTGGGAATCAGAGGTTAGGAGGCGCCAGGTTTTGGACCAGTTGGAGACGAGAGAAGAAAGGGAGTAGCCCGTGATGAGGGAGGCGAGGTGGGGGATTGCGGCAGCGACAAGGTCGTTGCCGCGGCCGATGGTGAAGGTCTGGGGGTGTTAGTTTTGGAGATGGAGAGAAATTAGATGACTGGGACATACCATGCCATGGCCGGTTATGGGACTGTTGGTCTTGAGGAGACAGTAAGCGGCGGAATAGTTACAGGCCAAGTTCATGGCATCGGTGCCAGTGTTGTCGAGGGAAGTGGGGAAACGGATATCGTGGGAAGTAAAGTCGGTGATGGTGATGGAGGACATCTCGGGGATATGGTTAGGGGTGGTCATGATGCTGATTCTGGTGGTTGACAGATAGTTATGGCATCATTAGAGAAACTATAGGATATAGATATGACTATATATAAGTTCCAAGATGGGTAAACATTCTAACATCATGCACTGTTACTAATTCTTGAACGTTTCCAGCGCTTTTCTAACTTCCTGATCTCTTGCCGTCCCTTCTCAAGCGCTCCAATCTTAGCTTTGATTTTCATGGTTAGTGTGCTCACTAATGCAGTTACGGCTCGTGACAATCGGAGATTTAGAGTGACTGACGATAACTGGTAGACAAAGAGAGACTTTAGCCTCAATTACGGTTGTCAATCAACATGTGAATTCCGTAACACACTGTACTGACACTGTGTCGATAAAATCGATAGTGTCATTATACAGTATTTATAAACACTACACACTGTCTTTAAGTCACTACCCAGGCAGAATCCACGTTCATTATGCTTCGCTAAACGTTACCTTTGATCAACCTGTGATATTCACTATTACCAAATCAACTAACAAATAAATCCCTCTTTTATCCATTAAAAAAAAATGGACGATTTCGACGATTTCCCCGATGATCTTCTCCTCGCTGCTCTCGAATCCTCGGAGAAACAACCAAAAAAGCCTTCCCAATCTACACTTGTCCCATCCCCGGCTACCACCACAACCACACCTATAACCCACCCATCTACCAGTCCTCCGATCACCACATCTACACATCTCGCCGCCTCTTTTGCTTCCCCAGCCGCATCTGCATCTGCACTTTCCTTCTCTTCCTCTGCGACTATCTCAAATTCAGCCTTGGGAGTTCAACAGCCTGTTCCGCAACGGCTTCATCCCGGTCCGAAATCTTTGAGTTCGACATCGGCATCAGCATCAGCATCAAGAGCACCTTCACCATCTGTCAAGTCCAGCAGTACGCCCACTGCTATCGTGCAGCCTAAACCGCAAGCACTGGCTAAACCGAGCGTGGGGTCTAATATCATTGTATCGCTGAGACAAAAAGGGAATCCGTTGTTGACGTTTATCAAGAAATGTCCGTGGGAATATCGGCCCGAGATTGAGGCAGATTATATTCTGGGAGTAACGACTTGTGCGTTGTTTCTGAGGCAAGTTAATTCAAGTAGTTCAAAAACGCCAACTACACAAAAAGAGAGTCCCTTTGTAACCGCATTTACTAACTTCAACTAGTCTAAAATACCACCGACTACATCCCGAATATGTATACAAAAGAATCAAGGCCCTGCAGGGAAAATACAAACTCAGAGTCCTTCTAGCACTGGTCGACATCACTGACCACCACGACTCTCTCCGTGAACTCGCCAAAACCTCCCTCGTCAACAACGTTACCCTCATATGCTGCTGGAGCGCCCAGGAAGCTGCCCACTATCTGGAAACATACAAGCTGTCGGAACATAGTACATTTGACTCCATCAAGGGACAACAGGCGACGAATTACATGGAGAGAATCTTCAATTTCGTCACAGCAGTTCCTGGGTTGAATAGAAATGAGGCATTGAGTTTGATTATCAATTTCGGGAGTCTGAAAGATGGGATCAATGCGGATGGCGACAAGCTAGGGATGTTGGGTGGATGGGGTGATGTAAAGGTCAAGAGATGGAGAGAGATTGTAGAAGAACCGTTTCATCCGAGGCAGAAGGGGAAGTTGGAGATTTTGGGGACGCAAGCGGTTCAACAGGTGAGGCGTGTTGGAAGTAGAAGTATAGCCGGTGGTGGTTTGCCGATCCAGAAAAGAGTGGGGCCGATGAAAGCGCCGGGATATGAGCCGGGGAAGACCAAGAAGGGGAAGGAGCCGGAGACGGCAGATGGAACTTCAGCACAGGCTAAAACGACAGAACCGCAATTGTCCCGCGGCATTGCTGATGCTTTAGCCAAGTTACGACAACCATAGACATGTCGTATAGTCCAAGTATACACCAATAAATGTTGAGTTCCAGTCTCACATAAACCTTGGTGATCGCAATATCTCTTTGTACTCTTCTGCTATCCATATCTTGGCTGTGCTTTAATCCAGAACTCATACCATCACTAGCATGACAACTTGAGAAAATAAAAGTCATCATGTCATTATATAAACGCGCAAAGGGGTAATCATCATAAAAAAAAAAAAGCAAAAGAACAATCAAACACAACATAACCCAAACCAACCAAAGCCACCCGTCCGTTTTCCCATCCTTTCCATAACCAATCACTGTCCCTCCCCAAACACCATCTCATCAGTCCCCAACTCCTTCTCCAACTCATCCGCTACAAACCCTTCGTAGTCGTCTAGATTCTTTTGGACATGCAACTTAAACTTGATCACATCGTTCAACACCCGGTCAATATCCGTGTGCAGTTCCTCGCGCAAAGCATTTGCCCTAACTACCAACTGTTCATACCTGTGTATGAGACACTCAATGTTAGTAACCCATCCAACCCTCATTAGAATATAATCACAACGCGTTGACCTACTCAATGGTGGTGTTCATCTCCCTTTGCTCCATTAACTGAATTGTCTCCGACATTCCAGCCTTCATCTTGGCCAATTCAGTCTCCAACTTTTCAATTTGAGCGTCTGAACTCATCTTTTGTGCTGTAATCACCTCCTTTGTTCTCTCATACTCCGCCTCTGCCGCCCGCATTTTGTGGCTGAGGGCTTCCAATTCATTCTGCTGATCTTCAATCTGCTCCTGAATACCATCAAGCTGCTCATGATCCTTCATCATTGTCTCCATCGCCTCGGACCTCCGATCAGAAATTGTCTTGCGAAGCTGCGCAAAACTGCTCTTGATCTTTCCGCGGAGGTCAAGGTTGAGGATATGTGCGGGCTGGTAGCCGGTGGATGCATCGGCAAGCAGACGGTCGCTGGCAGAACTAGCTGAACCCTTCGTCAAGAGGTTCGTCGAGGTAAAGTCTGAGTCGTTGACAACAATCTCAAGTTCAAAGTTTTGGCCACCAGCGTTCATGGCCGTTGATGGGATCAGACCAATCTGGTAAGCTATCGTGTTGTAACTCCGGATCAAACGCTCCAGCTCATCAAGTCGTCGTGCGGCATCGGATTCCTTCTCAGCCACCTTCTTCTTGATCTCTTCAAGATGCCCCGAAGTGACTTCGATACCCTTTTGCAATCGCTCACGCTCGGCCGTCATGCGGTCAATGTCTTGCATACTGATGCCCTGGTCGTCGACAACACGTTGGAGACCACGGCGCTCGTCTTCAGCTTCCTTGAGTTCTTGCGCAATGTTGTCAAGCTCGGCCTGTAGTGCGTTGATTCGCGCTTCATACTTCTCGGTTCTTTGCATTGCCAAGGAATTGTACTCTTCAAACTTGGCCTTGTCTTCCTCCATGATCTTGAAGTTGCTGTCTAGTTGCGCCGGATCAGGTGTTTGCTTCTCGAGGTCATCAATCTCCTTTTGCAACCGCGCGTTTTCTACCTCAAGCTGTTCCAGTTCCTGAATGTACTGGGAATTACTATTCGTAAAGGCTTGCGCCATGTTCTCCACATGCGGTGCCAACAACTTCTCGGCATCATCATCGCCAACATCTTCATCCATAGCCAGCCAGTCACGATAGGCGTGACTCAAGAAGTTGAAGATGATGTGATCGCCACTGACGTCAATTCCAGCGTCGAGACACGCTTCATCGTAGCGATGGTTGCCGTAGCCCTCAAGCATTTGCGCCAACTGCATCATCCAGTGGAGGAGACCAAGGAAGGTACTCCAGTTTTGGCCACCAACGGCGGCAATCTGACTCTTGGTGATGGACTTTTCGTAGGGGTAACGTAATTGCTTGAGGATAGGTGGCACTTCCTGATCAATGTTCTTTTGGAAGCGGTGGCTAGGATCAAGGCGATGGTATAGCCACTGAAACATAAAGTTAAAGTCCTTTTGTGTCGGCGACTTCATGATATTGGGCGATAGCGTATGCTTCATCTCTTGCTCAAAGTTGTACTGAACCATGTAATCGATAAGCTCCTGGCCAATCCGGGCCTGATACGATCGGTCCTTTAGTGGTCGAGGATCTCTCGGAACGCCAGCCACTTGCGGCGCCGCCTGGAAGAAACTCTGATGCGGTGTTCGCGATCTGTAGATGCTACTCCGGCGCTCCGACTCAGCCAAGGCCGTCGCCGGCGTCGACGCCATGCCCATGCTCATACCAATGGGAGTAGCAAACTGCTTTGTGGGGAAGGTTGATTGGCGCTTGACAGCGGAGGACAGTCCGGAGGAGAGACCGGGGCCCATGGAGGGGCGAGCGTTGAAGAGAGGAGGATCCGGGCGGGACATGGCGAGAGATTGGCGGGAGCCGGAGACAGAACGGGCATGGTTGTGGCTGTTGAAGGTCATGCCGGCGGCCATGCTACTGCGTTTAAGGCCAGAAGAAGGTTGCGGGAGGGCAGAATTCTGGCTCATGGTCTTGGAGGTAATAGATATGGAGGTTAGCGACAGTTTGGGGAAGGGAGGGAGGGAGGGAGAGGATCGCATGGAGGGGAGACTCACTTCTCGTGAGCGACGAACACTCCAGAGCCCATCCTGAGACATGGTGGGCGACTTGTGTTGTAGACGCAATTATAGATGGAAGGTAACTATTATGGAAGCGGGCCACTGCAGAAGACAAGCGGCGCGCGAGTTTATATCAAAGGATGGCGCAAGGTAGTAGGATGCGCTAGGAGCTATGAGATTATGCGCAGTAACGAAACAAGTAAGAGATTAGGAGGGGTATTCAAAGGCGCAAAATAAATTCAAAGGGAGATAAATTCTAATAAAAAAAAGATTGACCATATATTCAACAATGTTAGCTGGTCAAAGGTAGGGGCTTCACTTTGCTTTGATTCGATTCGAGGTTCGTTGTTGCCAGGGTTTTGGTAAACAAACCAAGGCGCGCTAATAGAGCAACGATTGGCCTCATTCTTTTCTTTTCAAGGGGAAGGAGAGGGGAGCTCATAAGGGTTACAATGATAATAGTCACGTGCCATGTATTTACAAGTTAAGACCTGCCTACAGTTGCCGACAGCTGTCGCACACATTGTCGGCGCGCTTGGAGAAAAAAGAAAGCGGCGCGTTTACAGTTGGAGGTTTCTTGTGACGGAAGGAACGCAAGGACCGACTGACAGGGCTATCCTAGGGTTGTGAACAAGGGAATTGATGAACCTCGGTTTCGGCTTGAGCCTGGGACTTGTTAGAATTTTGTGGTGTTTGGAATTTTTTTTCTCCTCTTCTGTTATAACGAGTCTTTTTGCAAAAGATTTGTAAACCCTTTGATTTGGCGCGTTTCGAACGTGCTATCCATTCTTTTACCTTTTATATATTCTTGCGATTGGTTGCCCATATGTTCATCGCTTAAGTTGGTACATATCCCCCAAGTTGCAACTTACAATATAAACCAACGATGGGTATCAGAGAAGATCTGGTGGCTTCTGCTGTAAGTTTCGTCCCGAGGAGGTTTACCTGCATATATCTTTTTTCTCTCAGAAATCAAAACAAACTAACAAATCATCTTGTGTTACAGGCCCAATGTACGTCCCATTCGCCGCGCATCCAACCCTCTCCCCGAAAACTACTTCTAACGAACCTCGTCACCTAGTCCTTAAGGAACCCAGCGTCGCCCAATCCCCCGTCGAAACCCGCATTGCTTTTCTCCGTCAAAAGAATCTCACCCAGGATGAAATTGACGCTGCCCTTTCCCGCGCGGCCGGCACCGCTGTCCTCGTAACCACCACCACGTCTACCGCACCCACGGCACCACAGTATTCACAACCACAGCAATATCAGTATGCTCCGTACTCGCACCCGCAACAGCCACCGCCAATACCGCAGCGAGACTGGCGTGATTGGTTCATCATGGCGACCGTCATGGGTGGTGTCGGCTACGGTATCTATGCTCTCGGAAAGGTAAGAGTGTAACCAAAGGAATTTATACATGGGGGCGGCTTATCCTAACTACTCGACTGTAATAGCGCTATGTCTACCCGTTGATCGCCCCACCAACAGCTACGCAAATGGAACAAGACAAAGCTCACCTTGATGCGCAATTCGACCGCGCCTTCGCCCTCGTCGAACAACTCGCCGCCGACACCGACAAACTCAAATCCGCCGAACAAGAGCGTACCGAGAAGCTCGATGCCGCCCTCGCCGAATTAGATTCTGTCATCACCGAAATGAAGACTTCCGCCCGCGAACGTCAAGACAAGATGCGCGACCTCCGCGAAGAAGTTCGCATCCTCACCAACAAGATCCCCAACATGGTTGATGAGCAGAACGCGGCAACGGACACTAGATTGAAGGAGATTAACCGCGAGTTGTTGAGTCTGAAGACGCTGATTGAGCGGGTAACGCAGAGTCCGGTGGCGGCGGCTTCACCGAGTGCGTCGACCAACGTGGTTGCTCCGGGGCCTTTGGTCGTCTCATCAGGGGCACCGTCGCCAGCGGAGACTGGGGAGAAGGCGGTGGAGGAGGTTGGCGGCGCTACGGGGATTGCAGCATTCCGGAGTTCGACTTTGGCGGCCGGAGTGGCAGGGAAGGCGAAGATCCCGGCATGGCAGTTGGCGATGGAGGAGAACTAGATGCAAGGTTGAAAAGAGGATCAGGATATAAGGTTGTGTGGGTTTGTTTTGTTGCGGGCGTTGTTTCTATTTTTCTGTCCATCACTGTTATATTGCGTAGACTTCTTTGTGTTACATATTGGCTTTCAGCAGATAAATGATTGTATATTTGCATGGCTTTGATTCATTACCTTGAGTTGGACCATGGATCGGTACTTACGTGGAAGTCTTACATAAGACGTTATCGTTGTCAGCTGTCAAGCTAACCGCCCTCGGTTCCTTGAAGACAGTCGGAGGATCCAACCGTATCCGTGACACCTAACATTATCTAGTTTCATTCATGTTTTTTAGCTGTGGCGGCAAGATGGAGATAGGAGTTCACATTCCGCATTTGGAGTTAGTTAAGTAGCTACAAAAGGACCCAAGTTCGTTCGTGGACCTACTTATGGCATTATCTTTTCTTCTTTGCACAGACGATTATCAACATGCAACCTCGTATGGTCTATACCTCCAAAGTTCATCAAACTCTAAGGTATTAGTCCACCATGCCGTTTCCATCTATATTTGAAGTCTATAACGCCGCCACTGCGGCCATCCCGTTCGTCCCCAGTGTAGCCCGAACAACTGCTATGCATTTCATGGGCCTTGGACAACGCTCACAGTACCTCGATCTCAAGAGTCTTGTATTCCTCACGGTTCTCCGCTAGACCCTCTGTCCGGCAACCCTTGACACCATCACTACGTCCCAGAAGTCGGCCTTTGCCCATTCGCAGCCGATCCGAGGACCCATGTGGATGGCGAATTCTACAAAGCCGGGACCAGGTAAGGATGACTCGGATGAGTTCAAGGAGATGTTGGTGGGTATTGTGAGGGATATGAGGGCGAGAGATCTCAGCGGCGTGGAGATACCGTTGGAGGTTAACGAAGTGGAGGGTGAGTGGATGGGGTATCGGTCTGGGGTTTCGGGGGATGCAGAACCACCGGTGGACATGTCCGATACTGAGCAGTATGAGGCACTCCTTGAAGACACAAAGTCTACCACGACTGTCCTGTACTTACATGGAGGCGCATGCTATCTGGTCGATCCATCAACTCACCGTAACACAACTTGGAAGATAGCACAGGATACCGGTGGACAGTCTTCTCGGTCAGATATCGGCTAGCTCCTCAGAATCCTTTCCCCGCGGCCATGTGTGATGCGTTTGCGGCTTATTTGTCGTTGTTGTACCCGCCCTCAGGAGCGTTCCATAAAGCAATCAAACCGAAACATTTAGCGATTGCTAGCGATAGGTGAGTGTCCTGTCCTGCTGTCTCTACCGGGCCGTTCATCGGCTCGTTTTCGGAGTTGTAAATTCTATACTCACGAATGCAGTGCTGATGGGAATCTTGCCATCACCCTCCTTCGGTTGATCCTTGAGATCAACTGCCGAGGGATCAAAGTCCCATGGTACGGCGCCCTGCGAGATGTCCCCGTACCTGCGGGCGTTGCGGTCAATTCACCTTGGTGTGATGTCTCCATAAGTTTTCCCTTTCTCCGCTACCAGGAATCCGATATTCTGAGGCCGAGTAAGACCGGTTGGGGCGATGGTCCTCTCTGTGAGGTGTGGCCTGCGAAACCGGCGAGACAGCATATTTACTGCGCCGACTGGTTCCTTGATCACCCGCTTGTGGCAGCAATCATTGGAGACGGATGGGAAGGAGCCCCGCCGGTGTATGTTTGCGCCGGGTGGGAGATCTTGGCAGATGAGGGGAGGTTCCTTGTGTACAAGCTGTGGAAGGCTGGGGTTACAGTGGTGTTTGAAGAGTACGAGGGGATGCCGCATTGTTTTGCACTGTTGATACAGTGCGCGGGGTCGTTGAGGTGCCGTGAGGCATGGAGCGGGTTCATTTCGGATGTCACGACGGAAGGTGTGGAAGTGAAAGGGTCGGTCACTAGAGTGAAGGCAAAGACGTTGGAGGAGACTCCGTTGCAGTTTGAGGAGTTGTGTGTATCGAAGGATGAAGATATTGTGAGACGCCTGGCGGAGAGAGCGGAAGGGAAAGTTACGGCTGAGGGGACATAAGAGGCAGGTGCCTATTCTAGTGGTGACACAGAGTTTGAGAATTGTTGGGTTGTTTCCTAATTTGGGAAAGCCTCGCTTAAAGTGTACACATTAAGAAAATTTGTAAATCACTGTGCATTTCTTTTGTATCAAAGCATATAAGCCAAGCCAATTTCTGGCATCATCTACTAATATCAGCAACGATTGCATTATTTCTGCATCTTTACAACATGACTTTACAACATCTTGAGCTTGAGCTTGAGCTCCAGCCACCATCTTCCCAGGCCAGTATCCACCTTCCTTGATCCTTACTACAATCCTTCATACCCTAACATCACCTAAAATCTCACCTTTACTTTTTACCATGCAACTCACACTAAATATCCATTTTTATTCATTTGCCATTCATCACATTCTAATCTTTCCCAGTCTGGGAAGTACCGCGTTCACATCTTCTCTATCTCTGCCGCTACTCGCCTCTCCCCGCAGCTGCATCTCTTCCTCATCGGTGCAATCGCCAAAACCAAAAGGCTTCCCCTTGACCCACCCCACGCCAAGTTCGATCCATCCATAGAGACATCCATCCGCCGAAGCCGTCGTCATGGATCGCCACCGGAAAACTGTCGGCACCATCGCCACCGCTGTCCGGCAGTTCTTTGATAAAAAGGAACCTTACCGGATTTACCACGGGTCTACCAATAGTACCCGCTCGCCAGCAGCTAAAGGGACCACGATTGATATCTCGGCGTTGAATAATGTGCTTTCTGTAGACAAAAAGACTCGTACTGCGCTTGTGGAGCCGAACGTTCCCATGGATCGTCTTGTGGAAGCCACGTTGCCACATGGCCTGGTACCGCCGGTTGTAATGGAGTTCCCTGGTATCACCGCCGGTGGTGGGTACGCGGGGACCGCTGGTGAGAGTTCGTCCTTCAAGCACGGATACTTTGACGACACCATTGAAAAGGTCGAAATGGTCCTTGCCAACGGTGACGTCGTTGACGTTTCTCGCACTGAACGTGGTGACCTCTTCAAAGGAGCCGCTGGTGCCGTGGGTTCCCTAGGTCTCACCACCCTGGTAACCCTCAAGCTCATGGACGCCAAGAAGTTCGTCAAGACGACCTACCACCGCGCCAACTCTATTGCTGAGGCTATTGAAATTGTCAAACAGCAAGCCGCCAATCCCGCCAACGACTACGTCGACGGCATTCTCTTCTCCAAAACCCACGGCGTCATCATCACCGGAGAACTCACCGACGAAAAACCCACCGAGGATCCCATCGTCACCTTCTCTGACGCCTGGGACCCTTGGTTCTATATGCACGTAAAAGACCGCACACGCTCTTCTTCCTCCGCCCTCCCCTCCACAGAGCCTTCAACGGTAGTCCCCCAACCCGCCGTCGATTACATCCCCCTTGCTGAATATCTCTTCCGCTACGACCGCGCAGGCTTCTGGGTTGGTGCTGCAGCTTTCGATTACAGCAAGGTGATCCCGTGCAACAAGTTCACGCGGTGGTTCCTAGATGACTTTATGCATACCCGCATGCTGTACCGAGCCCTTCACGCCAGCGGCGAATCCGGCCGGTTCGTCGTGCAGGATCTCGGCCTGCCGTATTCGACCGTGGAGGAGTTCATAAACTACACTACTGAATCCTTTGACATTTGGCCACTATGGCTGTGCCCACTAAAGCGTTCTCCACCCCCAACTTTCCACCCGCATGCCGACGGCGGTGCGACTAATGAAATTCTAAACGTTGGTCTATGGGGATGGGGTCCATCAAAGCGGTCGGCTTTTGTTGCCAAGAATCGGGAGTTGGAGGCCAAGTTGCAAGAATTGGGCGGACACAAGTGGTTCTATGCGCATACGTACTACAAAGAGGATGAATTCTGGAACATTTATGGAAAGAAGTGGTATGATGATTTGCGGGCCAAGTACAACGCTTCACATCTGCCTTCAGTTTATGACAAGGTAAAGGTAGACGTCCCTGAAGGTGATAAAAAGGCGGCCAAGTATGAGGACTCATGGGTTTCAAAGTGGCCCATTAGTGTTTTTGTCGGTTTGTATAAAAGTATTCAAAGCAAGGACTACCTCCATCACCGCAATGCTACTTGGAAGTACAAGCCTAACCAGGAGTAAAGGGATGCTTGTTTTGGTATGACTAGTGTACGTTGAGAATAAAAAAAAAAAAAGAATATGATCTGCTGTGTTCACTTATCATATTCTTATAAAATTGTGATGGTTCTCGTCAGCCTACTAATGCCTTTTGTGCAACCTTGATATGTTACATGTCACCCTAACATCAGCCTGACCCTATTCCCCAACAAACCCTCTAGCCATAAATGTATAAAATCTTTATCTACAACACCACACCACAAACTCAGTTTGGTTAGGCTTACATTAATTATACTTAATATAAACGTAAGCAAACAAACTGGACATCCAAAGTAACACAGCACAACTTGTAAAAAAAATTGAAATGCGTCTTTTTATTATTATCCCCCACACTCCGCGCCCAATACAATCTATTACAGTGGCTTCAAGGCCAGACATGCTACATACAGAGAAAGAAACTTTCCATGTCCAAAGACCGAGGCCGCCTTGTTTCCAAACTTAAATGCGGCCAACCCAAAGGATATAAAAACTATAATTAAATCCCATTCCAATAGATCTAAAACAGCCTGGTTAAAATAAAGAAACCAGTGCACACGAGATCCCATGTAGTACCGAAACAGGGTAAAAGAAAAAAGAAGATGAAGAAGAAGAAGAAAAAAAAAAATAGGAAAACAAGGCATAAACTCGTTTTTTAAAAGCAACCCTCTCCCCACAGCACACAATAAAACACAGGGTCTGGCTTAAGCCTGAATCTTGTACGAGCGCTGGAACATATCGTTCACAGAGTCCAGGTAGTAGGTGCCGGCAACAAGGGTTGAGACTTCACCAACGGGGGTGAAGTTCTTCCGTAGATGCGCCTTGTGGCGAAGTTCACACATGGCCTCGTACGTCTCGGGGGGAACAGCGCGACGAGCAGCCAGACGCTCCTTTAGGTTCAGGGTCTTGGCAAGAGGAGTGACATCACCGACAACCTTGAAAGACATAAAGGTCGCGGCCATGCCAGAACCGTACGAGAAGAGACCGACACGCTTGCCGGCAAGATCAGCAGGCTCGACGTGGGAGAGGAGCGAAGCAATACCACCCCAGACCGATCCGCAGTACATGTTGCCGCAAAGAGTGGCAACCTGAATGGAGGGGTTGACCTTTTCAGCAAACGCCTTCTTGGTCAGACCCATAAAGGTCTTTTCAACAGCCTTGTCAGTCAGGGATTTGGTGTAATCCATGTCGCGCAGTTCAGGAGCGACATCGGTAAAGACAGAGGACTCGGGATCGGTGAGATAGTCATGGTACATAAGGCGGGCGTACGACTTTTGCACAAGCTTGCAGGTGGGAGAGTGGAAAGCCATGTAGTCGAAACGATCGAGCTTAGGCTTCTCAGTGCCCAGGAGCTGGTTCTCGCGCTTGCAGTAAGCGCGGTAAGCGGAGTCCAGCGCTTTCGTATAGCACGTAAGGGAGAAGTGCCCATCCACATACGGGTATTCCGAAGTGAGATCGGGCTTGTAAAAGTCGTAAACGTGCTCCATGTGGGAGCCGCGCAGACCGGGCTCTACAACGAGAGGAGCGTTGGGACCAACAAGCATTGCAACGATACCAGCACCACCAGTGGGACGAGCGTTGCCCTTAGCATACAGGGCAATGTCACCAGCTACGACGATAGCGTCGCGGCCGTCCCAGCCAGAGGACTCCACCCAGTTCACCGCGTTCAGGAAGGCACTAGTGCCGCCGTAGCAGGCGTTGATGGTGTCGACGCCCTCGACATTGGTGTTGTCCCCAAGAAGCTGCATCAGAACACTCTTGACCGACTTGGATTTGTCGAGGAGGGTTTCGGTACCGACCTCCAGGCGACCGATCGAGTTCACGTCGATTTCATTCTTGGTAATAAGACGGTTTGTAACCGTCAGGGCCATCGAGTAGATATCTATACGTCAACCAAAGTCAGAGGTTAGCATTCCGAGATCATGGTGCACAGACTGACTGATGGAGGGGCATGACAGGGTTGGGAAAATACAGCAGGGTTTGACTGCAGAGATTGGATCAAGGCCACGAAGCAAAGAGAACCAGCAAACAGACTACAAAGGCCAAGGGCATGGATTGACCGGTAAAGCAGCTGGAGATGAAGCAGAAGAAAAATATTTTGGCCGAACCAAGGAGGGGCAGAAAACACCAGAGAGTCGAAACTTGGCATGTGAAAAGAGGTAAAAGGCGTGCATAGGGTATAGAGAGAAACTTACCCTCGCGATCATCGCAAAAGGCCATCTTGGTCTGGCCGAGACCGATGGTGTACTTGCCGGTAGAAACACCGTCAAACTTCTCCAGCTCGGTTTGCTCGACATACTACAAGAAAAGAAAAAGGAAAAAACACAAGTTAGGAGAGCTGGTTTAACGACAGATGCATAGTTGAAGGTTTAGAGTCGAGGGATATCATGAGTATCGTATGTAGTCGGTTCGAGGATGTCGAGAAGGCCGAGAGAATAAAGGGAGTTTGACAATACATACCTGAGAGGGGAAGTAGATCTCAATGGCCTTGATACCAATGTTGGCGGGGCGAGTGGAAGTCATGGTGACGGAGAGGTGGGTTGGAGGTGGGTTGAAAGAAGGGAAGGGTGCAAAGTACAAAGGTCAAGACAAAGATGGGCCAAAGAAATGGTCAAGAGAATGAAAAACAAAAGGACCAGAAAGAAGAGTTTGAAAAGGTCGAGAGAGAAGAAGCACGGTGAATCTGTGATGGAGAGAGAAGATCTGGAATGTCGAAAAAGAATGTGGAAAAGGGGACTATTTGAAGGTTTTGAGAACGGCTTTTAGAATCGATAGCAACACAATCCTTTTTGGTAGACCGTTCACTGTGAGAGTAAAAAGTGGGACGGCTTCAGGGGTCTAGTACTATTACTGTGAAGCGCAAATGGCGTTCTTTCAAGCCTAATATACGACCGTTTTGGCACTAATGGAGTGCGACTTACGGTACTATAGGACCCTTTGAACCCTCTAAAAAGCCATCTCAACGCGTAAAAACACCCCCTCCAAAAAAAAAAAAAAAGCATCAACAACCATATAACATGTGACATGATACGGGTTTTAAACTTCAGAAATCAACAGAAAGAGCAAAAAACACCAACAAACTGACACCGGCAGTGAGCATGGAGATGCTGAGGATACAAGCATGCAAGTATTGCCCTAGGCAAATTATATTGTTGAGGGTACTTATCATGGATGTATCTTCCTAGCATGATGTTCACAGGCTAGCAAAATAGGAAACCACCCATGCAATGCCTAACGTCAACCTATGAAAAAAGACTACGAAAGCTCCTTCTTTGTTGGTCAGAGTATCAAGATATTCACAAATCAAAGGGAAACCACAAGAACAAAACCTCGGTATCTGAATGTCAAGAAGCAGGAACTCATTTAAGCATTATTTTATCGTGTCTAGCAGAAGGAAAGAGTGTTGTCGTGAAACTTTTGGCGCAAAACTATACGTGATATCAAGAGTACCAGTAACTTCCCATCAATACAGAAGCAAGAAAACCACAAAACAAAGCGGAAGAAATTTGTCCACAATTCATCTTAGCGCATCCAACGGTGATGTCAAAAGTAAGGGATGCTGTTCTTTGTTGAAATAGACCGTGATTCGTGTGTTTGACCGTGTATGCCGTCCTCCCTATGTGATTCTCTGGGCTAGATGTTGATTGCTGGCCATATTTTGTGGTTCCTGGCCTTGCTCCTCCGTGCTGGGGGCCCGATCCCAAAAGTAGATTGGAAAACGGGAAATTGACAACGTGTGCAGCCAACATGCAGGGTCAACAGGTAGTGACTTACACAGAGGCGCGATCTGCAACAAGATACAAGGTAAGCAGACCAACAAAGAGATACAAGTTGGAAACCATCTGCAGGTAGTGTGTGGGTTGGTAGGTAGGTACATGCTTTGGGCGCTTTGAGCCCTGGGTCTACAAGCCCAAATACGGCATGTAAGTGTACTTTTGAGGGGAACACTGCAAGTTGAATTTGTTGGGCGGTGGATGCAAACAAAGAAAAGTACTACGCTTGTATCTATGTGCATACCTGCATACCTATGCATGATATCATGCACAATGAAGTCTTTTTTTTGTTTGAAATCATTAATCTTATTGAGCCGTATATATGGAGATGCAAGTCCTTTGTTTGTTGGCTAATGATATCTACAACCTCACCTACATTCAATTACATGAATCTTAGAGTAAGTAGGTAAGCACATTAGGATACATAGCATGGCACCGTAAAACGGGTGTTCCATATTTGCACCTTTTTATCCCATCAATATGGGAAGGACGGCACCTCAAGAGAAAAATTTTCACTAGTTAATTTTTTTTTTTTTTCCTCCTGTAGTCAGCTAGCCCCAGTTCCACACATCCGCCGCCTTGACATTTTAAAATATGTGAATATCTCTGACTTATCAGATCGAAATAGTGGGTATGAGCAGAGAAAGTCAAAGACGCAAAAACCAGATCTGCCCGAAACAGGCTGGGATAAGGCCTGTAATGGAACTGTGAGAGAGGGTGGGTAGCACGGGGTTTTCTTTTTTTTCTTACTTCTTTTTGAATAGGACCTTTCTCTGATTGGGGATTCCGTATGTAGGAGGGGTTGTTTTAGATCCGATATCTCGCTACAATGTCCCAAAATGATTGTAAGCTCTAGTTAGTAGGATCATCTCTGCCTGTCAAACTAGTGCGATAACGAAGCCCGAGATTCCAGGTTAAAACCTAGCGACATGTTGCAATCGTCCGTGGTATTCCCATCGCGTGCGTGCTTTATATGTTCCTTCTCCCTTCAAGTGACGACTCTGTCTAGTTTGAAGTCGTTGGTTAGTGGCCTTTTCTGTTAGTATTGTCCCTTGAAAGCCCCATTGATGTGAACTTGATCACTTCTTTTGAGTGACAGTGATACAAGGGGCACTTGGAATATGCACTAGAACGACGCAAGAAGACGCACAACGTCACAATGGCACCGCATAGCCGCATAAAATGGTTGACTGTGTTGGCCACGAACCAAGCAGGGCAGAAGCCGCTGTGTTGTTACTGACCCCTTGCGTTGCCATCACATATGGTGGCGGACTGAGAACGACAGAAGAACCTTGGTAAGCACAAGGAATGGAATATTACGTGATGAGCAGGTATCATTGCTGTTCCTCATCACATTAAAGAACAAAGGAGAAGCTGTCACAGGTTAAAGACATTATTCTTTCCATAAACCCTAATATATAACCATCCAAGACATCTAAATTTCTTTGTCGGTCATCAAATCCTGTTTATGACAACCATGTGCCCCCAAAGACGTAATAAGAATTGCATCTGGCTTGTGAACAAATTCCCAACTTGTTCTAGCATTAGAACTGCGCCTTCATGGCTGTTCTTCAACGCTACGCAGTCGTGTGGGTGGGACTTGAGCAATTCCAAAGCCAAAGTAGCCGTACCAAAAAGGCCTTGAAGAGGCGGGGCCAACTTGCAGATGAAGGATAGGAATTTGTAAAGTGGCCTGCATGTTGCATGTATGATGTAGCTGCATAATTTTCTGTGGTCCCATCTTGCGGTTATGAATACAGAAGTTGTAAAACGGAAACTCGCCCGTCACTGAGACTTTTATATTCCGGTATCGCTGCATTTGATTTTTACTTGGCTGCATTATTTTCTTTTCCTGATGCCGTGTTTGTCCGACTGTGAATCGTGATCTTCCCACCCACCGTTGTAACCTTTGTACCTATGTACCTTTGTTCACGTTTTTATCTTCAAGACCCATCTAGGTACTTGCCAGCTCATGATCTATTCTTCCGTTCCGTTCCGTTCCGCTACGGAAACATAATCTCCACTTCTGTCTCTAAGATTTTCTGTCTCGTCACCTCAATGCTTGCTTCTATTGATACTGTCTTTGCAAATTTGAAGTTTTACAAGTGACGACACAGTGGTACAACTTCAAGAGGCTTTCGAGAACCCCAACGTCGATGTAGGAAGCGGGGCTTTTGCCGTTTGCTGTCTAGAGGTAACTTGACACACATATATGGTGTGATACTGGTTTACCCAGATAGAAATGCAAACCCAGATTCAGAAGAGAATTCCAGGAAAGAGTTGAGTTGTTGGAAATAGTATGTACTGTCATGATCTCCTCGGGCTATAAAAGGCACAATAGGAAGTCACTTAGGTTTCCATAACCGACATCTAATTTTCACAAAAATAGAAATTTCCTAATATAGATTCCCTATTAAAAATTAAAAAACTGTACATGTTCTTCTACTAAGGGGCAGGTATTTGTGATGGAATCATTGTGGGCGTAGTGGACGTGAGGCAGGAACTACCATCATTAAGCTTTGCAGCTAAAATGAGCCAATCCAGAATAGGGAGGCACTCACGCGTATATTTTCTTTTTCAGTCCTTCAGGGGGAATTTGACAGAATATAGTAGAGCTTCAAGCATTCATATTGGGAAGGAACTCACGCACACACCCTACACGAACCGAGTGGAAGGCCATAGACTACAAGATACCAAATTTGGAAGGCTCCACCATCACTAAATGGACCTATTGTGGGTAGTACTCTGTCAATAAGAGATAAAAGGTTTTCTGAACCTCCGAATGAATTAGGTAGAGGCATGTAGAACCCTAAATATCTGTATCCGGAAGTTACTGACGCAAGCTCTACCCCTAGGCCAAAACTATCATGCCTCCAAGAAAATATCGGGAAGGCACTCACGAAGTCAGCTCGGGCTTCGGTATCGATGCAAAATCAATGCAGTCCAATAGATTGTAGAGATCAGCCTTATCAGCAAAGCACTATCGTCACTATCCTGCGAGACCAAAGCTTTGGGTTGTAATCGAATTTCTGACTGGGACGTATTGAGAAGGTGCTTGCGTTTCTCATGCCACTAGCAAAAATTGTAATAATAGTATATCCAGAATCTCCGAGTTTTCATTCGCTCGGCTTGGCATCTACTGGCGGCAGGAGCTTACGTTCATTGTAGGTAACCAGTGGTTGCATGGATTTCAGGCAACACACATACGCCAATTCAGTAATGGCTAGTGAATGTTTAGTACAGGAAAGAACGTACGGAGTAAATAGAAAGATAATGTAACTAATGGTGTGAGGGCATAGCCAAGATTTATAATTCAAGGAAGGACTATACGTGGTCAGCATTCAGGTAATTAGACAATATGTATAAGACGTCAGAAAGAAGGAAGGAGCTATCGTCTTCAACTAAGACGAGACGCAAGTCCCTGCCTTTGTATACATTTGACTAAATCATGCAGCAGACGATGCAATCACCACGGTTCCGAATTTGGGAATGTTATACGTACACTCTTCCCAGGTTGACTCAGTCTGGAGAGTTGGTCGACAGTGGGTATCCAGAGATCTTTGATTAGGCAATACGGCGACTAGCATTCAACTAAATGGAAATGCAGGAGGTGTAATCTAACCAAGGGGATGGATATTGGAACTCAGTTCGCTTGATGGCAGTTGAAGGTCACCCAGTCTTTTGCTAGAAGGGACCAACATATATTCACCATAGGAGCAGGTCTACTTGTACGAATGAGGGTAGGAGTATAGTTGCATGTGTCGAGTTAATGAACTCGATGATATCACTAGCATTTGATAAAATACAAATAGACGTTGATACCATGTCGTACAGGATGTGACAGATATTTTCCGAGCCTAAAAGCATCAAACAACTGACAGCGGGTGCTGTCAGAGTGCCGGATAAGAAGACAAGGCCCCCACATCATCAAGCCTTCTCCCTCCGAAGGAAAAAAAGAATTTGATGACAAGACTGGGACTCGAACCCAGGCGGATTTCTCCATCAGGAAACTTGCGTTAAGGAGTGACCTTAACCTGACGCCATAACCAACTCGGCCATCTTGCCAGTTATCAGTTGATGTTGAGTTAGTCGGGCTTAGAAGTAGTTTTGACTTTGCTACAATGTCAAATGGTACGAAAGATGTGGTAATTCAATATTATTTTTGATATAAACTATATGATATATGGTGATTTATCGTGGTTCTCAGCCATACTGGCCTTTGATGATACTTGTCTCTTTTTCTATACATTACTCCTTAGCTTCTGGCGGCGGAGTAGGCAGAAGTTGACAGTCCGTGATAGTGCTTTCTGGCTTCTGCTCTTCAACCGTCACCACTGTCTTTTTTATATCATCTCCGAACTTCTCATTCTTGTCCTCATCCTCCTTCTTCTTCCTTTCTTCTTCTTCGATCCTCTTCTTTTCTTCTTCCTTTCTTTTGACTTCTCTCTCGGCATCCTTCTTCTTCTCCTTCTCCTTCTTCTCTCTCATCTCCACCACCCATTGCGTAATACCAGCCAACGCTGCCTCAGGCCGCAACTTCGACCTTAGCAAGAAGCCTTGCAATTCCGCAGGCGAGAACTCTTGATCCGGAACTCGCCTCGCAAATTCAACGGCCATCTTTGCGATCCGGTCATCGTGAGCCTTCTTCTCGGCAGCAGCTTTAGCTGCCTTTTCCCCCTGGGCAACAGTCTCCTTGTGTAGCTTTTCAAGCTGCTCAGCAGTCATATTCTTCGCTTTAATGTTGGCAACGAGTTCGATTTTGGAAGAAGTGTTGGATAAAACATAGTTGGGATCGTCGGTTTCAAAGATGGTGAAGATGGCACAGAAGAGGGCTTCCGCAATGGAGCGGTCGACACGACCAAACTCCACCTTCATATCAATGCGGCCAGGGCGAATCAAGGCAGCGTCGAGCTTCTCAAGGTGGTTGGTAGTCATGATAAGAATCCGACCTTCTTGAGAAGCAACACCATCCAGGATATTCAAGAGACCAGACAAGGAGAGGCGACCTGGTTTATTGGTGCGAACAATAGAAACGCTACCATTGCCGTCGGATCCCATTCCTGTGATATCACTAGAAGCTGCAGCCGAGGCATTCAAAGTGTCATCCGCTTCCTCAGCACGCGTATGCGTCAAACCAGCCGAATCAATATCCTCCAGCAAAACGACACAGCGACGAGGCAGGTCAGCAAACAGATGAGTCAGCGATTCCTCTGTGGCAGCTGTCGAGCTGAGACTGACAATGTAAACCCTCATCTTGAAGTGACCAGCCAACGCTAGACTGAATGAGCTCTTGCCAGTTCCAGGTGGGCCATACAAAAGATAACCACGACGGTACGGAATACCGCGGTTCGAGTACCAGCGACGAGTAGCCGGGTTCAGGTAATCAGTGATGTCATCCAAGAGTTCCTTCTTGATATTTTTGTCGAGGATGACTGTAGAGAGAGGACGAACGGTACGCGAAGCACTACGATTCCAAATGGAATCAGAACCGGAGAACTGGCAGACGGCGTTGTAAATGATGGTCTTCTTGTTGTCCTTTTGGAGGTAAGCCATACGAGCTTCACACAAGACATCCTTAAGAATCTCCGGATTGCGACCGTAGCAAGCGATAGAGATATTCTCACGAGTGACGTTGTATGAGGTGACTCCGTTTTCTTTCTCGGTACGGTCAAAACGCAGCATGTGTCTCTTGTACCAGAAGTGATGTGAGCCATACGATGGCGTGTAGGCAAGTGCGTTCCGGTTCTTAGTCTGTTCTTGCTCGGGGGTCAACAACTGACTGTCATCGTCGCCACTAAAGTAGTCATCCTCCGAATCATAGTAGTACTCCCGACGTGAGGACTGAGAGGAAACGACAAAACGACGAGACCGGTTGGCGAATTTCTGTTTGCCGATCCAAGCAACAACGGCATTGTAGATTTCGTCTTCACGACGAATATCAACGGAGCATATACAATACGCTTCGACATATCCCCAGATGAAGTTGCTAATATAGTTCCACACAAAGGTTATGGCACTAAGGACAAGCAGGAGAGGGATATAACTGTTGATATCGACATCCAGGTGTCGGAGCAACGAGTCAGACACAAAGGAGAAGCCAGGGAACAAGTAGTCCAAGAGCGGTCGGGCAACTAGAGTGGAAGTCGGATCATTGTGGGTCTCAGAGCCATTTCCCATGGAGACCTGGTCCTTAGTAGGAGGCACCAGATACGACATGTTGTCAAGGAAATTTGCCCGATTAGGTCGAGATTATAAGATAGCCTTTGTCTGAGTCGTTTGGGTATCAACAAGATCAAACAAGCTATTAAGCTTTGGGTAAGAAACAAGATGCCAAACAGAATGATTAGAAAGATGAGAATGAGAGTGGTGAAAAGGTCTAATAACAAATTGATATTTCACGAGCAACCTATGGCTTCTTATATTTTGCCAAACACTCTCTTCACATGCTTTCCCGTTTTATCAGACTATACCCATTACGCTTACCGATCCAGGGCCAAGAGGTAACCCTCTTACTGCAAGTTCCCACAGCCTGCTTTGTGAGCATCCAAATATTCTTTCATTGGTGCCCTCCTTAGGCAGAATATGCATTGCTTCAAATGTGAGAAATCCTCCCGGGGAGTGTTATAGTGTGAGTAGGACAAACTATTAGACAAATCAAGATTGAGAAAGCTTGCTGTACCCACTGGGCCAAGCTCTCAACCTCATCCTACCTAGAGACCCATATGAATTCAAGTACAGTAGATGTAAGTATAAAGAAAGTGCCAACTCAATACCTTCTAAGCTGCCTTGCCGGGGTTATGCGGCTGGTCACTTTTACGCATGTCGAATGAGAAGCATATTATGAGAAATTTCATGCAGTAAGATGTAGCTGACAGTACATGCTTACAATATCTTGCCAGCAAAGGTGGGCGTTTTGTTTAGTGGAACCAGCCGATGCTAATGTGACGCAATCAAGGCGTGCGGGTCCCGAAGTAGTCATGATCAACCGGCAGCCTAGTACTAAGTTGTAGTTTAGCTACATCACAAGTGAACTTGATTGCGGAGAGGAGCAAACCTTTAAAACTTTAAACTTTCCATCACACTTATCCAGGCATTGTAGTAAAATTTAAGGATACTCTAAGATCAACACATTGAATCACGTTTCAAATTCAAGAAAAAGGTTGTGTGAAAACAATGTTAAATTACAAAAGCAGCTTAAATAGCAAGCGGGATATCATTGATCCCCCCAGGAAAAGGCATAGACCCTAATCCTGATGTTTAGCAACCCTAATGGTTGTCCCATCAAGGAAAAGTAACACAAAAAATTAAATAGACAAAAAGCTAACAAAAACAGAAGGAAGCTTAACCATAGCGTTAACAACTTTGAGACAAAAAAAAGGACAAAATAAGATAAAATAAGAAGAACATGCAAAGCAGTGACTGAGTTTCACTATCGTGAAATCATAAATCGTTAAAAATTCTAAATAACAAGCCGCCATCGAGTTAATAGTTGAGAAACTATAGGTCCGACTTGGCGTACAAGAGTTCGTAACAAAGGGGAAAAGGAAAAGAAAAGAGATAACATTGTCAAAGTCGATGATATCATAGCCTTGGTAAATACAATGGTAAAGAAAAGAAAATGGTCGCTCGGATATTAGGGCATGATAAACACAAACATAAAAGAGAATATTGTAAAAGGAAAAAAAAAGATCAAGAAACAAATGAGTGAAAAGAAGAGAACAAAGATAGAGACAAAAAAGAAAAAATAAGAAGAAAAAAAAACAGAGACAGTCAACAGAGAGTCTTGTAAAAAGACACCATATTTCGTTCATTGCGACCGCATCCTATTGGGCAGCAGCATCCAATGAGCCTTGGAAATTCAGGGCGCATCATGATCGAGACCAACCAATAAATCTGCCGTCATAATGAAGTTTCTGAACCTCTGAAGGATCAAAAGCCCTGTCGGACCTGACATCCGGCTGACCATCTTGACTTTGCATACACCATAATTTTTATGCATGCCAATGGGGCCTCAAAATCCAAGCAAAGCAAGGGAGGGAGGGAAGAACCACTAGAGAGAGAGAGAGAGAGAGAGAGTCGCCACCGCCTGCCTCACTCTTTGCAACCACCAACCTGCGGGAAACCTTGGTTTACATTTACGAGCGAGCCTTCCGTGCCACGCCAGCTGCCGGCGCCGTAGCAACCGTAGCCTGCGGGGAGGTCTGCACGACAAATTTTGCATACCGCGCAACCTTGGGGCCCGTAGACTCAGCTTCCGCGGTGCTCTGGCCCGGCCGCGAAACAGGAGGGGTCCGTGTGGGGTACTTGGAAGTGGCGGCAGTGGTGGTGGTGGGCACCGAGGTGGGCATGGTGCCAGGGGTCATGTAAGGGTGACCACTAGTAGGAGTCTGAGGAACCCCAGTGGTGGGGGGGACGGCAGCTCCACCGTTCCAGACGCGGCCAAGGGCTTCGGCAGCGGCACCGAAAATACCGGGCTCAGCCTCGGAGTCGGATTCGGAAGAGCTGTCGGAATCAGACTCGGAGTAGGAGTCACGGCGGCGGCGGTGACGCTGGTTCTTGGAAGAGGAGTGATGACGGTGGGAGGAGTGAGGCTGCGAGTGGGAAGAGTGGTGCTTGGAGTGAGAAGTCTTCACTTCAGAGTAGCGGCGGCCATCGCTATCGTGAGAGGAAACACGAGTGCGGGAGGAGAGGCGGTTGCTGGAACGGGGGATGATGGGGTCAACGCCGGAGAAGATGCGGAGAAGACGGATGGAAGTGCTGTCACTCTGGAGGGAACGAGTATCGCGGCTGGACTCGTAGTACTCTGAGGAGCGAGAAGAACGAGAAGAGCGGGATGAGCGAGCAGAGGAGGAGGTGGAAGAGGAAGAAGCAGAGGAGCTGGAGCTGGAGCGAGAAGAGGAAGAGTAGCCAGAGGGCGAGTGGGAACGTCTCTGCGCGTAAGTGTAGTTCTGGCGGTACATTGTGATGGAGAGAGTGGGTGGTGATTGAAGTTTGTGATGAGTAGGAAAAAAGATATCACAAGCTTGAAAGTGAGGAAAAGGTGTTATAAATCACAGAAAAGTGAAGAGGAGGTAGCAGCGAGATATAAAGTGGATAAAGAATAGTAAAGAATAAAGAGTAGAAGAGAGATTGCAGTTCCAAAGATATTGTGTCTTGGTTAAAGCCTGATATTGTTATTGATGATGATGATGAAATGAAAAGAAAACATAATAATCACGACTTGCGGCGGGAATCGTCCTTCTTTTGTACTTGAATTTCCAAGCGCAAGACCAAAGGCCATAACGAAGCCCCAAGATTTTTTTTTCATGTCTGATATCACACCCCTTCTACCACATCTCCACACCACCATACCAGGAGGCAACTAACTCCATGTCATTGACCTGCCCTGCCATGCCCTGCAGCTTACTTGTAAAATCCATATCATCTACAAAAAGGCACCTAGGCCTGGGCTCATCTGTACTCGTTATTCTAAACTGGGGTTGGGTGGAAATGTAAGTAGGTACACCCCCCTCTCTCCGCTCTTCATGCCCCCATCTTGGATAACCTCCTTCACACCCTGTTTTCGCACCTCATGATGGGCGGACCTTTCTCAATAACTCCATTCCCCTTCCTCCCCTTGCACGGGCAGCAATGGCAACAATGGCAGCGGCAGCAACTAACCTAACAACGGCAGCTACGTGATAATAATATACAATAAATACTACACTACACTACATTCACTATACAGCCTCCAGCGGTCCAACGATAGCGGCCACCGAAGACGACCCGAAGAAAAAAAAACGAGAAAAAAAAAGAAATTCATCAGGGGCGTGAGAGAAAAAGATATTATCAAGGAAAGAATCATCACCTCCATACATACATATATTCATGTGCATATGTAAGTACAGCACAGTAATCTTCCCCC
>MKGJ01000008.1:0-81928 GCA_002018255.1 Bretziella fagacearum | reverse complement strand
TCCCTCCCTCGTGTCCCTTTCCTCTTGTCCGTCGCCAGACTTTATTGCCCACACCCCTTCCCTCCCTCATATGCTCCTGCAATTGGAAGGAACAATGCAAAGGAAGCTGTCTGCTTTTCACCTTGGGCTTGCTACATATTGCTTTCAATATACTGTACAAAACACAATGAAATTTCTTTTCTTCATGCAGCAAAGCCACTAATATCGAACAAACTAGACTTCGGAGTAGCCATAAAGCAATATACCGACTTTATATGGTACTTACATATATGCCGATGTAGGTGTCTTCTTCTCATCGACAAACCAGAGACATAGGTGGCTCAAAGTGAATAAGAGAAGATACCGACGGTACACACGCACAAGTTCAGATATCCCACCTGCTGTCAGACGGCGTCCCGGCTCGGAAATCCCAAGTCGAACCCTCCGCTCTTTTCCCAGAAGTTGCGGTATAGCCAAGCAAACACCAACTTTTAGGAATGTTGTATGTGTTGGCTTATATTGTCACCGTATGCATATATACTGAACAGGACTACTACATCAAACAATAGACATGTGCTATGACCCGTTGCATCCCGCAACAATGAACCAAGTGGCGTTCTCAATCTAAGACCTCAGGACTGACCAAAAACAGTATCAGGACATTTCGTTCATCCAAGTCAGAAGAGAAACATGATTATATCCACCTTCTCAACGCTTTCGCCTAGACTTTCCATGTGTATCACGGCAGTTTCCATGTCTTGGGGAAGAGCCCGCAATTCATTTATTATTGAAGGAGAAAAAGGGAAAAAGGATTCAAGTTCAGGGCAAGACATACCATTCGTTTACTTCTCCTGGTTTCTGTGGATTAACAGAGAGATGCGCCCCCAAGAAACCCCCCCAGGGCCACATATTCTCATACGGCCTAAAACTACCACCTGCAGATATCTATAATCAGAACAGGCCCTCCCCTAACTTAGACCTAAGTATCGGAAGATTGTTGTTAGATATAGATTTGCATGTTGGGGTTTTGAAGAAGTCTTGCCGAGGTGGCGTTGGGATGTGACAAAGGAAAAAGAAGAAAACGAGAGGAAGCAAAATATCTATTTTACTGGTTTCCTGCATGTGGTCGAAATACCTAGAAATAGAAAGTACATACGTTGAGACAAAAAATAAGACAGAAAAAAGAAAAAAGAAAAAAAGTTGGTATTGAGTACTGATGTTGATATAGTTGAGCTTGAAATAGGAAGGAAGCTTATTAGTTGTCAAAACGGAAGGCACCTTGCTATGTAAAGCATAAATGGAAAGAAAAGCAAACATCGTCGCAACTTTTGGCAGATTCAATATGCTTTTCATATCAACGTAGTAATTTCCTTTTTTTTGTTTTTTTTAAATCGAACATTCCTAGTTTGTCTAAGCCAAAGCCTTGCTTTACTCACTCGGAACATCGATCGCTTCACTACAACATCACGCGGAAGAACATGTGTATTCGTCAATGGCATCAAGCCACAAGTATCTATACAATTTCCTCTCGAGAGAACCCCCCTTCAGATCGACCACGAACCCTCCAAAAACACCACTACTAACAACTTGTTGATACAAAAATAAACATGGAGACACGCCTTTTTTTTTTGTGTGCTGACGGTCTTCGCCTGTTCCAAGGGCAGTGTATGCACATATGCCCTTGCCTTTGTTACTCCTCTGACTCCTGATGCTGCTCACTCTGCATAACCGAGGCCAATACAGAAGTCTGAGGCGACGATGAAAAAACGTCAGACTAAGAAAGAAAATATATAATTTTTGATAACTTGGCCTGCCACAAAGGCCAAAATCTCAAGGGTAACGAGGCCGAGAACGCCAAGATGCCCCGCTACCCATTTGTCCTTGTATCATCATATCATCTTGAGCATGTAGCGGGCGGGGTGAGATTCAATGGGAAAGAGAAAGCCAGGTATGGCATCCCTTGGTTGGGCTGATCATTTCTGTCTTGTTTTCCGGGGCGTGATTCGAGATTGAGGTTAGAACGCATGAACATCAAACATCAGAATAGTCCCGCTACTCCGCCTGTTCGTCGGCAGATATACTAGGGGCATTTTCGTTGTCTCTCTCTCTCCCTCTGTTGAAAGGATGGGAAAGCCAACTGATACAGTTCGCGTCATATATGAGATATCACGACATGTATCTTCAATGTTTTGGTGAAGCAATATCACAACAATGCTAAGCCACAAGCAGGGCCTCGAATAATGCATCGCTTTCCCCTTGCCACCGGCCATTGCTACGTTGTCGTTGGAGTGTCGTTAGAATGTCGTTAGAGTATCGCTAGAGTGGAGAATCAACAAAAGATGATCAGCTCCCTCCATAAGCACAAAACGTCTAGCCAGGGCCATTTCGGAACCGGCGGGGCCATTTTCGATGTTTCTCCACATGCTTCGCTCGCTACAGTCTCCATATCTCGCCTCACTTGAAACCGCCAACGAAAAAAACAGATCATCCCAGCTGCAAAGTTGCCAAAAAAGCACTCCGTCGTGCATTCAAGTTCGTCCTCGTACATATCAACATACATAATATTGTTTATATGGCCCCTGTAAAGTCCGTTCGTGACCCATCTCCACGTACACCAACTATCATGAGAACGGGGTATTCTTGTCGCCTTACTAACACCCCCAGACTCCCATATTGATACTCTATTTCTATCAATGGCCAGAGCTCATGAAGTTGTATCCCAATCATGTCAACAGATTCTCCCTCATCCATATCATGCTGTCCCCTCTCCCTTCCCCTCCCTTCTCCTCCCCTCCCCCGCGTACGCCCCCTCAGAAACGTACACGACCTTGTTCACATGCCTCACTCCCCCCCCCGCCAAGCCAACATCTCCAGCGTCGTCGTTAGGCTCTCAACATTACCTTTTATTGCCTTGTCCTGCCAATGTTTCCTGCAGTCATGCAGAAAGGAACGAACAACACCAGACGATACTGCCAGGTGAACCATAGTAAAAGTTTTATTTCAACGTGATAAATGCGACTTTTGGCCCTTTTGGCCTCTGGCTGGACACTCAAAAGGCATGGTACACTGTCACTACAAGTATCTTTTGACTACAGTAGGGTTACTTCCAAAGGCTTCGCATATCTCGCCACTTGCTGAGTGGAATCACTCATGTTCAAAAGACAACAAATCAACCACCAAATACTTCGGTGGGCAGATTTCTCGCCATGTTGCATCTATAAGATTGGGTACATGTGTAGTTATGTATATACGGGGGAGGGTGCGTTCGTGCGGGTGAACTTTGCTCAAGTCCGGGATAATGGGCTTGACCGCCTAGACATGGGGATAACGTAAATCGGTGTAGATATAAACAAGACTATGCATAACAATACAACAAGTCCGTTTCAATCATGCATCTATTTTGATGCTAAATGTTTCCATTAACCGCTGCTTGCGCTGTCGTCTCTATCTGTCTTTATCTTACTCCACCAAGCTCATAATACTAAACATGTTTTTTTGAAAAGGATATTTGCGTCTGTTGTTGTTGTTAAACCGCTTCCTGATTTGGACAGTCCAACACAGCGAATCGGGAGGTCCATCGCACCAAACACTTAAAGCCTTCGGGTCGGCATCGCCAAAAATGGGCAAATAGGCGAGCGGCTTATATCAGCCCAGTGGGATATAATTCCAAGACTGAAATTCTTCAACACTACCACACACACACCACAGCGAAAGGTAGTACGTTTACTGCAGCCCGTATATACATGTACTTACATATATGTACTGACATGAAGCTGTTATATCAGATGTATGTATGTCGATATTATCATACCTGTCCCCTTACAGAATATGGCACCAAGTCATGGTGGCGGCATCGAACCAGTATGGAAGCCCAAAGAATACTACACAGTAATGCCGCCAGGCACAAGGCTTGCGATCCAGTGCAGCTGAATGTCGGCCCAGTATGTTTAAGCCACACATCCATCTATATACTGGCTGGCACTAGCTTTACCCAATATTATTAGCCTGTAAAAAAAGAAATAATATAATATATGAATTGGCTGGCCAGCGGACGGCCTGGTCCACCAGGCGAATCGGGGCTGACTGAACGGGTCTGGGTCGCATAGGAGTGCGTCAAATGGGGATGAAAGTATCTGTATATACGCGTTGTAATCGCTACAGGCATACAAGCGTGATGCCCGCTTATCAGCATATTGTTTTGCTGCACATCTCTACGCAAGAGCATCTGCTTTTTCAGGACCAGCCGACCAACATTGCCACTCCTTAGACAAATGTCAACTGCAAGACAACGACGATCCGGTATTTTCCTTTCTTCTTTTTTTTCCCCCATCTCCATCTCCCCTTGCCTGTCAGAGTTTATCATACACCCGAGGCTTGTCTGTATGTGCTGTCTATCCACGCTCAACTAACAGAAGAAATGCCTGTCCATAAAAGATTGATTCCCGCATTTTCCCTCTCTTTTTGATCGTCCGCCACGGTCCAGACGGGCGTTTACGAACCAGATCAGCGTGTATTGTCGTAGTTGGCTGGCTAGACCCAAAAATCCAAAGAAATGGCCGTGGCCTAGACCGCGCTGCCGCTCTATTGTTATTGGCTCAGGTGGGGGGAGGGGACAAGGCATTTGTATGTATATACATAGGTAAGTACAGGTCGCTCCTACCTTGCGTTCGCCTCTATTATTACTTTGCTATGTTGTCCTTGTTCCCTTGCCGGGAGTAGTGGTTTGAAGATGAGTAGGCTGACTTATCGCCCCTGCTGCATCTGTTCTCGAGTCTTGGTTAGTTGTGGAGGGTAGTTGCCACTTGGCGGAGGTTACCGGATGATGTCCGCTTCAAGGAAGTACGCAGATTACTAGTGTCTGGTTGTAAGCCAAAGGGGGAGGTAGTGGTTATGCAAATAAGCGGGCCCAACTGATAGCAATGTTTCAATTGCCGATAGCTGCAAGCCTCGGATAATATGGTATCAAGGCTCACAGGTTTCATTTTTTTGTTCGTCCGCCTTTCTCGCTTCACAAGTTCTCGAAGAAAATTGGCCTTCCCGAGCCATCCATCAAACGCCTAATCATAGGCGATTTAACGAGCGATGCACGCTACTGTTGTCAGCTAATTCCCCCCACCCCTCGTATGCAGTACCTCTCATAACGCCCCCACACTTACTTTGCATCATGTGTGATGAACCATCTTCCTGATATTTCCCGCATACACTCACCTGAGTTCTTGTTTATTTTGATTTTTTTTTCTACCCTCTTTTTTTTCTCGTTACTCGGGCCTCGCAGCTTATCCTTCAGCCCAGTCACCTCGCTCTCTCTCTCTCGAGATTAGAGTTGACGTCAAGGTCCCTACTTGGACCCTCATCTTACAGTGATCACGCCCCCTTCCTTCTGTGCGTTTTCTGCGAGGAGGGTGTATATTATCACAGTTCTCTCAATTTGTCCGTTCGCAACGCAGAATAACGATACCAAGAGACAATGGTGGAGAAATATTTTTTTCATTTGGCTGTGGGGGATAAGAATATAGCATACCTCAACAAACATAACATGCAGCGGACCTTGGGCTTGGCTCCATGGCAATTTCTGCCGCGCCCTATCCATCTTCGTCATCACATTCTCATTTCACCCCTCACAGCTCCGCTCAACTCCGCCTTGCCGCTACACCACATGTCAGCGCCCTACTTGACAGCCATAATATTCGCACTGTCTTGTAGGAACTTCTCGATATGTAATATCTCGTCTATTCGTATGGCTGTCTATGTAAACCCAATTCAAATCCAAACCAGACCTCATCATCCTGGTCACTGCATATATGTATCTAGCTCCGGAGGCAACTTATTGGCCACACTTCTGCGCAAGTCACTATCACACGACTTGCAGAAGCGAAGGGCTGTGGTGTGTGGCAAACCGTGAGAATTTTCCTCAATACCTGCAAATCAATGAAATTATTTCCTATTACATTACAGCAGGTTCCGCAAGACCCAAAGAAAGAAAAGAAAAGAAAAAAGAACCATAGATGTGGTTTGTGATTCCTGCAATCGAGTGGTTCGATACGGTCATTTGAAGATTTCAGTGGTGTACAATGTGTGAACTCTTGGTCGTCACAGAGCCTTACAAGTCTGTTGGTCCAGAGATTGACGATAAGAATACGAATTTGAAATGTGCCCCGCGCCTACCGAAGCCAAGCCTTTTGGTACGCCAAACCCTGAAGATGGATTTTGTCGGTTCAAGCCTGTCTATCTTTGAATTTGCGTTATGACATTTGCCGTGTATGGCCTACAGAGTGTCTACGTATCAGAAGGCTCCTAGTAAAAGGCGCTCTCGTTTGTAACAGTTGCTATATCTCACATCACACAAGCTCATAGACAACAAACACTGTTACTACCGGGAAGGCTCTGTCCCCTATTCTATTGTTTATTTGTCTCTCTTGAAAATCATGGTTCCATGTTCTCATTTGGAGGCCTTGGGCACTACACTTTGTTGTAAGTACGTAGGCACAGACATTCTTCTTCGATCGCTCGTCTGTCCGTGAACTCTACGACTCTGCCATGGGCCCAAGTTTCACGGCGCTCGTTTTCATCAATCAATTACTATCCATATTTTTGATGGTCTGGAGGACGCCAACGGAGAAGTCAGCAATGCCTAAAAGCACAACTGGGTCTCTGCCAACATGGCTAGCAGCAAGCTTCTACTGCGTCTGTGTCTGTATGTTCCTCAACCCAATCCGCAAGTGCATCAACACCCCCTGTTTTTGTTAACTTCTAGAGGCGTGGAACTCAAAAGGTGCGGTGCGGCCCAAGTATCGTCATATGTGTGAACCGGTCCAGAATATTGTCTGTTTTCAGTGTGGCTTTGATGCTACGATGTCAAGTGAAAAGTTTTTTTGTCGTACAGAATGCAGTATCTCCAAGGCTGATCAAGGAGACCTAGCAGCCCGGTTATCCAGTCAACTTCTGGTCAAAGGATCCAAAACACTGCTATATAGCCGCCGTCTTTGCAGATATATGCTTCACTTCTGAGCCACAGTGACGTCGATAGCTACTGGGGGCTATTAGGCCCCAAGACCAGGGCGTGTAATAAAAAAAAAGCAACATGGAGAATTTCACAACGGCAGTCATTGCAAATACTTTGGGTAGAAACTACAGGTAATGAGACTCTGTAGTAGTAAGTCAATCTCTATGCGAAGCTGCCGTGGCAGATTCGAGATATCTCGCGCTACTTTCTCAAAACTAGAGTTTGACAGCTTGTCACTTTTGTAACCCTAACATAATATTAAACTAAAGCTTTATGTACTTTTTTCAATTTACTTTTTTTTTTCTTTTTTTTCTTTTTTTTCTTTTTTTTCTTTTTTTTTAAAGGCGATGATGTACGGATAATAAATACTCTTCTCGTCTAAACTTTCCTTACGGAACTTGCTTAATGTCAAAAATCTTTGCACCAACCAGCAGAACAAGAACGGACTATCCGCAAGGCAGGCGAGTTCCGTCCGTCTTACGGTGTTCAGATCACAGAGCAGAGACAATGTCATGCCAGGAAACTATTGGCAGCTGCATAAAGTGTGGAGAGAAAGAAACCTTGTATTTTCTCTCCTCTCCCTATTCATTGTTCAAGTTTGTGCACCATGTCCACAAAGAAATGCATTTGTCTTAACCAAGTTTTTCATATATTTATTACTGTATGTCACACGGTGTCGGTCAAGGATGAACCGACATAGAGTACTTGCATGATGTTAACATACTGTCCGAAGTCTACTAGAACAAATCTATAATCTATTATTTCATCTCTTAGGTTTTACCTTGTAGTTCATTGAAAGACAGCCACGAAAAGAAGAAAAGAAAAAGAAAAAAGAACCTACTCCTTTGTTGCATCACACATACTTTACTCCTTCACCAGTGGCTCTGATGATAAACTGCATGCTCCACAGAAGCTTCAGTGCTTACTACAGGCATCGAACTAACGCCGGGGTATAAACCAGTGCCGAAGAAAAGGCCTCTTGGAAAGTATACTTGCTAAACAAGTCCACGATCAAGCACCGTCACAGTGTTTCACCGACACGTAGAAAATCGGCCCGTGCTTAGGTCACGGCCAGTCTTGAGAATAAGAATGACTGGTCCAGCGCTACTTTACAGGAATTTGTTTGTAGGGTATTAAATGATGGAAATCCTTTACTTGCTGTCGACGTTCGATGTATATTCGATGGCATAGTAGATACCCTTGCGATAGCCTTGTTCTTGATAGATTCCGGATAGGGCGGTATTTTGGAACTTGAGAACTTTCAGAGTAAACGAGAGAAGACATGAATGAGGGTTAAAACATATGAAACGGTGATCTTGAGGTTTCTGTTCCCCCTTGACGCACCTCTTTGCAACCAAGCCTGCATCATAGAATATATAGAAATGACTAATCAAGTTAACCTTGACTTCAATAATATCTTGGAAAAGTAAGATCACACTACAGTCAATACATTATTGACTTGTTATGCTGATGAGGTCTGTGGATTGCTGCTTTCAAGTGCATGTTTGCACTTGATCGAGGATTGTAAATTTGGTAGTGACATGTGTAAAACACGACACAAACTTTCTTTCCAGACGAGAATGTCAATAATTGAACAAACATTTGACAAGCCATCACGGCGACAGGACCATCCTACACCAAGACTTGTATGGTTTTTATCAACAATCAGAAGCTCGAGGCATATTGCCAACCTCCAGATGATAGCGGTATGGTATTCCGATCATTCTTGGGATAAATGTCCGACCTGGTTGGCGTAAGATGATCGGGGCAGACGCGGGGTTGTCCGCATGACGGCAAGAAATCCCCGATTTTAGAAGTCAGCTGAACAAGTTGTGGATTGGTTACAAACGGGTAATTGCCACTTGAACCGAGTCAATATTGTTGCAACATCGTGGTTGGAGTAGTACAGGAAGGAACTGCCAATATAGAAGAAAAAAAGGCAAGTAGTACTCAGGGTGCCTTCCTTAGCTAGAAGATATACATATTTTTGGTCAACTACAGACGGTTAAGTCTAGGGTTGTATGTGAATGTACTGTACTAGATTCATAATCAAGATAAACTTTTGGGGGTTCGCCTGCCATTTGACCTGCATAAACATCTGACCCGATTAAGTAACTAAAGAAGAGAAAGTGCTTCAAGCCCGACACGACCCAGTATCTCTAGACCCGCTTTCATACAGTCATGGTATAAACACAAACACTGTAACTAAACAGCCAACTTTGCACTAACTTGACTGGAATTACTGGAGAAATGCCCACTGTATCGATGCCACCCATCCTCCCACAAAGGAGCGCATGAGCCACTTATAACCTTGTCCTCTTCGGGAACCCCCCTTGTAACGCAATGAATACCCTCCCCCAAGTTGCAGGTCTGGCGCTACTTCCCATCTGAATTCCTGATACAAGTCTGCAAGAAAGAAAGTGATCACTCATGTGCGGGCTTGTTGTTGTCGTCGTCAGATAAGAACGCGCCAGGTCCGGGTTAGTGAGTTGAGTGAGAGAGTGTCTTTGTTCGCGAATGGATGATGTCGTGAATATTAGTGAAGTTGTAAAGTTATGTTGTACGAAACCCATAGGTCTATATACCCGGGTATCTCTAATTGATGACTTCCTTCTTTTGTAGTATTTCGACGATGGCTTCGCGCTAACTTATAATAATATCGTGCATGCCGTGACATCCATCATTTCCAGCACTGCCAACAATTTGCTTGTCTGAGGTAAATTACCTTGCTGCTCCCACTACAACATCAACAACTACAGTCTTTGAATGCAACTTTAACCTTTGTACCTTGTTTTTTTCTTTCTCTTATTCTCTCATTATTATGACTTTCGTTCTTTCTTTTTTGTGCCAAGAGATAACGAGCCCTTAACCGGCCTTTATCACGTTCTTTTTGGCTGATGGTCTGTGCTATTCCCTTCTGGTGCTTTTATTCTTCTTTTTTCTACAAAGCGCTTGCTTCCTTTCTCCGAGTCGTTTCATCCTTCTTCAACCGCTGCCTCCCAAGGTCTCCATGGTTTTAGCTTGGTTTGTTCTTGTGTGGGCGTTCAGTCCTGTAGGCGGTTTTAGTTGCACTGACTTCCTTCGCGACTTGCCTTTTCTCCCAATCTCCTTGTTCCTACCATCATTCCATTCTTTTTTCGTTCTTCGGCATTTCTCTTTTCCATGTTATTTTCTCTTAAACTTCACTATCTTATTATTTGAACCACTTGACAACTCATTATCGTTTATTGTTGTCTATATTGGTTCCTTCTTATCTTTCATCTTCATTTTCAAACTCCATTTCTTTGTCACTCCTTTACATTCCAATGCCCAGTTCAATCTTGCCTCGGTAAATTGTACTATTCACGCCACTAATCCCCTCCCTTCAAAAGTACTTGCGAATTAAACCATAACAATCCGCTAAATCACTCTATCTATGAATTAGACTCAACCAAATCGCATCTTTATCGCCGAATCTCTATTTACATCGACACTCCTGTTTCTGCATCTTCCGACGACCGATCTATCAACTAGGACTATCGTCGACTCGCCCGTATTGGGTCGATTCTCTTGATGAAAACGACCATACATTGAGTGGCTTTGGACGTAAAGATACCCAATCTGTAATATACATATCACCACCATCACATACCACAAACCACGAACTGCCATGAACCCTTCCGACACAAAAGCCTCGGAGGCCGATTTCGAGCGCCGTTCATCTCAACGCGGCTCGGTCCGCATGTCAATACTCGGTGCTAGTGGCCACCGCGATTCTTCCATTACCCTTGCCGACACTGCTGCCTTCGACGCCCTCATTTCTGATGGGCCCAGACGCCCTACAGCTAGTCGTCGCTCATCATCTGCTGCCGCTGGTCGCCGTTCCAGCAGTTTTGGCCCCAACCATGCCATATCATCTATGCCTATGGTTGTTGATCCCACACTCATGCCCGCTCTCACGCCCTCAAAATCACAAGATGCCTCTGCTTCAACATCAGCAATTGGTATTGCCGGTTCTTTATCATCAACACCAGAGAATCGATCAAGTGTCGCGAAACCACCACAAATGCCAAAGGGCGACTACTTGACCCTGCAAACACCCGGATCTTCAAGCTCAATGCCTATGCCGACAATGGCTACCAGCAACTTTGCCCTCGCCTCCGAATCTGACACCTCGCCCTCATCTGGTCCGTCACACCCATACGGAATGTACCAACAAGGAATAAACGACACTGTTCTCCCTCCACAACCAGTACAACCACTAATTCCCCAGGGTCCCTCTCATTCATACGGACTCTACCCTCAGAGCATCGACCCTATGGGCATTACAATCCCACAACAAAACATGATGCCTGCGATTCCGACCAACTTTGGCGCAAATGGTGGCTACCAGCGTCGCATCGGACCGGATGGCGAGGAGTCGGGCTTGGTGGGACCCTTTGGTCATACAGAAGAACTACCACCATACACGAGATACCCGGAACAAGGCCATAACACCAGCGCTAAGGCCGCTGAAGCTGCGACCAGCTCCGAAGGTACTGTCAGCGCTATGCCTACTGTAGCCGGCACTGCTGCTGCTACTACTACTGCTGTTGCTGCTGCTGCTTCTTCACCAATTGCTGGTCCTTCAACACAACCAATGACCACTGCTGAGGCAATCCCCATCCCATCACATTCGCACTCAACTTCCACGGCCGGCGCATCAATAGTATCTCAAGAAGCATCACGACCACTGTCTTCCAGCATGCAAAATATTGCGGGTGCAGGGGGAATTGGGCTAGCCACACGTGACCCCGAGTTCTCTTCAAACAATGATATCGATAGCCCTCGAAACGGCCCCTCACGACAGAGCTTCGCCTCATCACATAGCCATCATGAGATAAATACCGCTGCGCGCGATGCTGTCGCGGAGAAGGATGCTGGCAAGAAGCCATGGCAGATTGCTGCACGGAAAAAGGTTGGTGGCGTTGTTCCCGTGTGGGCGCTTGTGATGCTAGGTGCTGTCCTTTTGATCATGGGAGTCGTCCTGGGAGCTGTCATTGGCGCAGTAGTTTCTAGGCAAAAGAAGCATCGTCCGCCTCCATTTAACAGTGGCTCAAATCTTTTCCAAAATTCTATCGTCCCTCTCAAATCTATTCCAGCAAACCTCACGCCTCTTGTCATTGGAACTTACAATGTTCCTCCTCTCATGGCCCAGGCCGCCCCGACTCAATGCATCAACGACACCACCTACTCTCAAGCCTGGAGCTGCACTATGCCTGTCTATTACAACATCGAGGTCGAACAAGCGCGGACTGATGATAGCAACGAGTATGTGCTGAGTATGACCCAAGGGAACTCTTCCAACAGCGGCAAGTTCATCTGGGGAAACCAGCCATTGAAGCTCATCAGTCAAAAGACCCTCGCACTTGTCAATGACACCCAGGAACTCAGCTGGGGCCCCGCATGGTGGTTCAACATGTCGTATGACAAGGTCGTGCTTATCTCCGAGGATCGCTTCCCCGCGTACACTGGGATGCAAAAGACGAAGCGTGCTGATATCTCTCTCGATAATGGCCTGGACATTGTCCCCGCCGCTGACAACACGCCCACCACTACGACCACTGCTTTATCCATCTCCTATACTGCTACTTTGACAACGACCGTTACTGCATCCGCTTCTGCCACCAACAAGTCCAAGTCCAAGAAAATGGGCGACTTTGAACGCAAAGGCGCTCCCACTCTCCAAGAGGGTGATATGGCCTGGATGTGTACCTGGCCTGGAACCCGCCTCGATATCCTCGTGTTCCCGAACCAGAACAACAGTATCGTGAATGGCGTTAGCTCTGGTAGCCCCGCTGGCGTTTGGCCCTCATATACCCAAACCCTCCCATCACCCACAGGCGATGCTACCAGTACAGCCGTCGACACTGCCCCCACTACTACCGGAGGCGCTAAACGTGGCAACCCATACCCCAAAGTCGTCAAGGTCCATGAACAACGCATGCAGGGCTCCCAAAATTCGGCCGTATGCACCAAGATGCAGATTCTTAACGATGGCTTAAACTCGATTCCGATAATTGATGATAACAACCAGCCTATTACCGTCCATATTGTCGAGAAGAATGCGCAGAACATGCATCGTCGGGATGTTGTTTTTGACAGTGATCTACTTCCTCGTGGAAATAGTGGTCCTGATGATAGCATTGGCTGTGCTTGTTCCTGGTCCTTATCATAGTCTTACAACAGCTTGATTTTTCCTTTATTTTGAGATTACAGGAGTTACCAGTCTTCTGATTTTGTTTTCATCCATTCATTCCTCTATATGTTGAGGCTTTGCGAGCCGATACTTTTTTCCACTTGCTATGCATTCCATTCTCTCATGTCCCCTTTACTTTTCGGATGTCTATTGGCTCACATCCGCTGTTTCTTGACCATTATACAGTACATGACGTTTCAGATCGTCATGTTGGTTTTTTTTTCTCCTCCAGGCTTGTAATTTTTAGCGTAACTGTTATCTCCAGTTCATTTTGGTTATTTTTGTCTTTTCTTGCTCACTACACTCGTTTATTATTATTTCTATTGTTAATGGAGTTGGGATGGTTTCTTGGTAGTTTCATTGCTATGGCACTGGATATCATTATATTATGTTTGCTGGAGTGCTTGTAGGGTTTTGCAGCGCATCATTGGAAGTTAGCTTAGTCTTTTGACGCATTTAATGTTTCGGCCCTTTTCCATTTGGCTGAGGAGGGATCCTAAGAAGCAAACGTCAATAAGGAACGGTCTTGAACCGTTTCGAAATGAAATACTGTTGAATACTGGAACATATGACCATAAACGGTGATTTATTAAGGTTCCAAACTAGATATTCCATTCTACTATTCTACGGGGATATGGGGATAGGTTGATGTAGGAATCAGCTGGGGTTTACCCGGGCATGGTTCCGACAAATACACCCAGGCTAATGACCCCTCATTATTATTCAACCTCATCTCGTGGTGGCTTTTGAGTTTGTCAAGATGTGCAGTGATAATTCCTTGTCACCAAGATGATGTCCAATATCAATTTCGTCTTTCGTCAACCTGAGGGGACATGGTCTAGAGGTATGACGGATCCTTAGCATAGTTGAAGCTTCTCGCTTCATGGCTTAGATCAGGTCCGGGGTTCTATCCCCCGTGTCTCCAAATTCTCGGTTGTTTCATTTTTTTAATATTTTCATTTTTTGCATTTAGCAACCTGAATATCATCTTGTTGGGATGTCGTCGAATTCAATATACTGATTTCGGAAGGCGATACTCGAACTTAGTCTGTGTAACTCTCACGTGCCTTCCTTTTTGCTTTTGTCGAGCCTTTCTGTCCCGCCACGTGAGATACCTTCCTGACCCAAGTGTGATCGGTCCCGTAGATTCGGGTCATGCTAACTGCGAGTTCAGGTCCAAAGTTTCATTCATCGTGTCTCCAGAGCCCATGATATATCATCTTAAAATCCCTCTTTCTCCCTCTTTAGTCGTTATGGGTATTTGAGTATTGAGTCCAGAACATTTGACTCGGAGTATATTTAACAATGGGTATCAGCATCTTGGAGGATTAGAGACTGTTTAGGAAATTGTCCGCCTTCTTTTGAGCTCTTCGACTCTCGATTTCCTTTCTTCGCTGTTCAATCTCTTTCTTTCGTGCCTCCTTTTTAGCATCGAGTACCTTTCTCTTCTCTTCAGTGCTCTTTCTTTCTTTTTCCAAACCCTCCATCTCCTCGGCTCTCTTCTTCTCATCCTTTGAGAACTTGTAAAACCCCACACCCTTATCACGAATCTCCCAGTCTCCATCATAATGTGTAGCCGGTGGAGGTGTAGCACTGCGATCACGTTTTTTAGCAAGCTCCTCCATTGCCTTCTCATCGGCTGGAACAAAAGCTTTAGTCTGGATGTAGTCTCCATAAATGACATTCTTTGGGCGTACCGGTCTGGCAGACATGTCACCTAAAACCTGGTCGCTGACGATACCACGCATTTCTCGGCGGTCTATCTTCCTTTTCTCAGCACGTGATACCTGCCTGGTCCTACCAAACTCATCTGTAATCTCAATCATTTCATCGTCGTCAGATCCTTCAAATGAGGAATCAGATTCGGAATCAGAATCACGATTTGGGTCTCTGGATTCCTGGGCTTCAGCCCATTTGCGATCAAAATCAACCAAAGATTCCCCGGATTTTCCTGCAGGAACATAGTCGCCACGCTTCATGGCATTGTAGATTTTTGCCTTTTCCTCAAGGCGTTTACGCGATAGCTCAAGCTGTTTTCCTTCTTCGTGAGTTTGGAGAATTTTCTTCAATTTTAATCGCTTTGTATGGGGGTCTTCTTCAGCCTCCGCTGATTCCTTGAATAATGTTTGAATTGGCTTGGAATGACGGGATCGGGGTGGCTCAGAGGCAGCACATTCAGCCATGGCTGACATCAGTTGAGCACTAAAGTCCATCGCAGATGACGATGGTGCTAAAGCAGTGCGCTGTTTCTTTGTGGGGCGCTGGCCATAAAGATTGGGATCTTGTGTAGGCATTCTCGGTGTTTGTGAAATTGAATTGATGACTGGAACAGTAATATTTAATATTTGGCGGGGAAAGTTATTCATGAATGCCGCGACCAGATGAGGTTGAAATTGAAAGTGATATAGTCTCAAGGGTTATAGTAACCCTATTAAAGTGGATCTAAAGCCTTTGCAGTAAGAAAGGCCGAGCTCGGCTTGCTAAAAAGGAAGTTGCCGAAAACAGCTGCTAGTTTGTGGGGCAATTGCACTGGGTTGTTGAATGAGGACCCCGCCAATTGCAGATCAAAGCGTATTGACGTGAAACGTAAGGGCATGTATCCATGTAGTCATAGAAAGAGAGAGAGCATTTAGAGACGATATTCTGGGGGAAAAAATACCCTTTTATGTTTGATACTTGGTAAATCTTTATCCAATCAAATCAATCACAATGTCCAAGAACGTTTTCATCGCTGTTATCGGTACGCATTAGACAATCATGTTTGTTTGTCTGTCTGTTTACTAATGAGTTTGTAGGTGCTGGTGGTGTCGGCAAATGCTTCCTAGACCAGCTGGCTGCCCTGGCTGCTAGACGTCCTTCCCCCAAGCTGAGCCTAACCTATATCTGCTCTAGCAAAAAGGCTGTCTTCAACAATGATTACGCCGCCATTGACATAATCTCCTCTACTGAGACCCTGGCTGTCTCTACCTTAGCCCCCAAGTCTCTGTCTAACTTGGCTGATTACCTTGCTGCTGCTCCCTCCAAGGTCGTTCTGGTTGACAACACCAGTTCGCAAGATGTTGCCGATAACTACCCTTTGTTCCTGAGCAAGGGCATCAACATTGTCACCCCCAACAAGAAGGCATTCTCCGGCTCTTACGATCTGTGGAAGGCCATCTTCTCTGCTGCTGAAACTTCGGGCGCCAAGGTCTACCATGAGTCTTCGGTTGGTGCTGGTCTCCCCGTCATCTCAACTTTGAAGGACCTCGTCGACACTGGCGACAAGGTCACCAAGATTGAAGGTGTCTTTAGCGGCACCATGTCCTTCCTGTTCAACTCTTTTGCTCCTACCGAAGGCGAGGGCAGTCAGTGGTCCTCTGAGGTCAAGAACGCCAAGGCTCTGGGCTACACTGAGCCCGATCCGAGAGATGATCTGAATGGTCTGGATGTTGCCCGCAAACTGACCATTCTGGCCCGTCTGGCTGGTCTGCCCGTTGCTTCTCCCACCGCTTTCCCCGTACAGAGCTTGATTCCTACTGAACTTGAACGCTGTACTTCAGGTGATGAGTTCCTGGAGAAGCTGCCTGCCTTTGATTCTCAAATGGAAGCGATCAAGGCCGCTGCCAAGGCCGAGGGCAAAGTTGTCCGTTTCGTTGGTAGCATCGATGTTGCTACTCAGAGCGTCAAGGTTGGCCTGGAGAAGTTTGACCGCTCGCATCCCATTGCCTCCCTGAAGGGTAGCGACAACATTATTAGCTTCTACACTGAGAGATATGGTTCTAATCCTCTGATCATCCAGGGTGCTGGTGCTGGTGGCGAGGTCACTGCTATGGGTGTCACTGGTGATCTGATCAAGGTCTTGGCTCAGATCTAATTTTCCGGTGAAAAAATGAATATATGTATAATATTAACTACATCTTTTTCAGTGCCTTGAAACTCAAATTATTCATTATAGTCGTGATACATCCGTTGTTGACGTTCATGCGCCACAGAATCAGCGACATTGCCACATAATTGGACCCACTAAAGAGCTAAATATGTGGCGCAAAGTCCAAATTGGGAAAGTGCAGTGCTTTAATTTTTTTGCTTTTTCGCAATATAGCGGCGGCGCAAAGTTAACGATTTTGGGGTCAGCTGAAATTAAGTATCATCAAACCGTCCAATTAATTGTTTTAAAAATGTCTGAAGAACTTACCAAGGGCCAATCCAAGCGGGCGGCTTACAACGAGGCACGTCAGGGTGAGGGTGCTGCAGAACTTCCCCGGAAGCGTTTCTACCGCCAAAGGGCCCACGCCAATCCGTTCTCTGATCATGACTTGACCTAGTGAGTTTTATAGAAGTGTTGAATCATTATTTTGACTTCTGTTAACATATTGGAATAGCCCTGTTTCTCCTTGTCATATGGACTGGTCGTCCTATTACCCGGACTTTGTTTCCGAGGGCGGTCAAGTCGGTGATGTTGATGCCACTGGCCTTCCTAAACCCATTACCAAGAAGGTTGAGGTTGTAGATATCGGATGTGGATTCGGTGGTCTTTTGGTTTCTTTGGCACCTCTTCTTCCCGAGACTCTCATGTTGGGTAAGTCTAATCATAGTATCATAAGTCTTATGGAGGAGTAAAGAAGACATTGCTGACATTACTTTAGGCATGGAAATCAGAACCAAGGTGGCCAAGTTTGTTCAAGACAGAGTTGTTGCCTTGCGCAAGCAAAATCCCAAGTCACCAGTTTACAAGAACATTGCATGCATAAGAGCCAATTCGATGAAATTCCTCCCCAACTTCTTCGAGCGCGGCCAGCTGTCCAAGATCTTCATCTGCTTCCCCGACCCGCATTTCAAGACGCGAAAACACAAGGCTAGAATTGTTTCTGCAACACTCAATTCAGAGTACGCATATGCCCTGAGACCGGGTGGTATTATCTACACCATTACGGACGTCGAGGATCTGCACATCTGGATGGTGGAGCACTTGGAGGCTCACCCGGCGTTTGAGAGAATCAGCAAAGAGGAGGAAGATACAGATGAGTACGCCAAGACAATGCGAACAGCGACGGAGGAGAGTAAGAAGGTAGATCGGAACAACGGACCCAAGTTTGTCGCACTGTACCGCCGTTTACCTGATCCCGAATGGTAGACAAAGCGGATAAGTAAGAGAAGTCTTCGATTTAGGACTATCGAGTCTTTTTTGTAATAATAAAAACCAACACTGCATGTTTTGAGCAAAGGCGAATATCGAAGCATTGACATTTTGTCATTTGTTTCGTGCTATTTATGTATAGAGGTTGGTGGTGATGCTATGTGCGAATTCTGACTAGGCACTGTATATACACTCCTCACGGTAACTTCTCTTCACTGGTTCTAGCCAACAAAAAAATGTAATGAGCTTCATTTGAAAGCTACCAGTCAACCCACTTTCAACCTCTTCTTCACATGTCTACAAAACCTGGAGCTTTCCCGGTGACGTCAGCAGTGAATTTGAATTTATTTTTCGGGCTTGTTTTTTTTTCATTCGGTTCATAAGACACTTTCCATTTTTTTCTTGTCCTTGCATTACTTTTCTCCCAAGCCATGCAGCCGTCGTCGCTGCGTTGGCTTGTATGATTCTGCTGCCCGTTCGCCCACCCCGCCAAATCCCCCACACACTTTCCCACCTGCGTCATGTCCCCTATGCTTAAAAGACCCATCACTGTGAGCCTGAACAGTCGTGATGTGGCAGTTGGCGCTATTGTCGCCTTTATCGCTTGGGGCCATGTGATTCACTGGATCCCGATGCTACGATGGATTGGCTACGCTTTTATCGGGGGAATCTTGTTTGCTTCAGCCAGCGGATGTGCCTTGGTGTTACTGACCTCCCGAGGTCCAAGACATAGATTTTCGACACGATCTCCGCGACCACCGGCTGTTGTGTTCTCGGGAAAAAGGTCATGGGCTAGAGAGATAACAGCGTTGAAAGCCCGGCAGACACATGTCAAGGCCCCGGTGTCCTTGGAATCGGAAAAGATATCGCAGGCTGTTGATACGTTGCTGGAATACATTATCCGGGATTTTGTCAACAGTTGGTACACCAATATTAGCAAGGACCCTGTATTTTTGAACCAGGTCGATGGAGTGCTTCGAATTGCAATTGGAAACCTTCGGGACCGGATGATGGAGCTGGATCTTGTTGATATCGTGATTTCTCGGGTGGTCCCTATTCTGACCAATCATATTCGTGATTTTAGAGTTGCCGAAGTCATCGTTCGAGGACGCAAGTTGAACCGCTCTATGACTGAAACGGAGGAGCTCGATTTGGCCATTGCATCCAAGTTCCGTGATGGAGAACTTCACCCCGCAGCCTCTCTATCGTTTCCCGATCTCAAGATGACACAGCAAGATTACTTACGTAATACTGTATCCAAGATGCTTCCACACATGCTACCATCACGCCTGCTTACTAGCCCAGTTGTCACTATCCTCATCCGGGAGCTCGTATCTTGTGCTGTTCTTCTTCCAGTCATGGGTCTTTTGAGTGAACCAGATACATGGAATCAACTCATGGAGAACGTTGGACGTACGATGCTTCAAGACAGATCCACCGTTCGCCGGCTCCGGGCCGCTCTTGACGAGCATGCCCCTAATATGATAACATCTTCCAAGGCAACCATGATTCCACGGTTAACTCCTGGTGATACAGAGAGGCAGTTTGAGAAGTTCATCCGGTCGATTCGCCGCGTGAATAACTTGTCCGATGCTCGTCGATTCCGTAGTGAAGTCTCGAGCCAATTCAAAAAGGATACCCAACAAGAGGCAGCAGATTCGGTTTACATCCGGCGTCTGGAGATGGGAAAGCGTGCTTTGGATCAGAAAGTCCAGCAACTTATGTTGGGCAATTCTGCTATTGACGTTCGGAAAGGCTCCACCGTGATGCCAACTACGACGCCAGTGACTCCCACCCCTTCCCGCTTAGAGACTGCATCGTTGATAGAGATTCTTAGAGACCCGTCTGGAATGTCATACTTCATGGAATATATGGATCGGCAACGGCAGATGTCTTTAGTTCAGTTTTGGCTTGTCGTCGACGGCTTCCGGAATCCTCTTGAGGAGGATAATCTGGAAGAGCAGCTTCCTGCTACACTACCACAGTGGAAGGACGCTGATCGTCTGGATCTACAACAGATGGACACTGCATATCTTGACCGATCCGAACTAACTGTTACTCATCAATATCGTCCTGCGGTGAAGGAGTTCCTTGCTGCAGGTTCCAAGGCTACAGCGTTCCAGTACTATAGAGCTCGTAAGGCTATTCTTAATGCCCAAACAGCAGTTCTTGAGCAGATGCAAACTCGTTACTTTAGCAGTTTCAAGAAATCGGACCTGTTCTTTAAATGTCTGGCATCGCAAGAAGCTTCCTCAAACCCCCCGATAGTCGTTCCCTTGAGTCCAGATCCCAGTCGTGATCCTCCATCTTCGCCACCAGCCTTCCCCTTGAGGCCATCGCCTAAGAAACGCTCGTCTCCATCTTTCAACATTGGCCGTGTCACCAAGCCTACTCGAGTGGTTAGTCATCGCCGGGGAACTTCCATTGACAACCATTTGTCATCCTCCCGATTTCTTCTTGACGATGAGGACTCGAGTCCACCACTATTTGGCTCTGAAGATGCTGACATTGATGCCATGTCGGAATCCATCCAAAGTCTTGACGCCGAAAATTCAGAAACTCGGCATCATATTCCAGATAGGCAGATTGTGAAGGCCATGGAGCAGGCGCTAGTTGATATCATGGAACACGATAGTCAACCCCAATCTGCTGAAGATCTCAGGGCATCACTTTTTGACAAAGACGACATGGGCTCATCAAGTCTTTTCTCGGGAGATAATGACCTCCTGAGAGGATCTGTTGACTTGTCTGTTGCATCATCGTCAAAAAGCCTCAAGGAACCAGACAAACCCAGTCTATCGTCTCTTGGTCTAGTCAGCCCGGCGTCACGTATCGGTGTTTTTCAGGATGATGATCTTTTTGGAGACGAAGACAATATCTCGGATAATCATGAAGAAACCGATGAGAATGCCGATGAAGATGACGAGCCAGTTGACGCTGCTCCGGGTGATCTCGGATTAGCTGAAGCAATAGCTGGCCTCACTAAAGATATTGACAAATTGACCGCTCAAGATGCCATTGTTGAGTCTCTCACCAAAAAGGCCGAGCTAGTTAACAACACCGCCGAGCTCCGTATTCTGCGCAAATCCAAGGCCAGTATCCAACGGGAACATAGGCGGAAAGAACTTCAACGTCAACATTACATCATCCAGGAGAGTGACAATAGTCTGTTTGGTCGCTCCAACATCCGTATCAAGTCAACGACAACCAGAAAAGATGAGGAAGGACGTGAGTTTGTCTTATATGTGGTTGAAGTCCAGCGTAATGCTGGTGAGCAGATGCCCGCTGCCACGTGGGAAGTGATCCGCCGATATTCCGAATTCCATGAACTACATCAGAAACTTCGCACTCTTTACCCATCAGTTCGGACACTTGATTTCCCCCGTCGTCGAGTTGTGATGAAGTTTCAGACTGATTTCCTTCGCAAGCGCCGCCTGGCCCTTGAAAAGTACCTGCGTGATCTACTCCTCCTCCCCGAAGTCTGTCGCAGTCGAGAGCTCCGTACTTTCCTATCGCAAAGTGTCATTGGGCCATTGCTTGATGGCAGGCAAGACAAAAAGGACATGATGACTCGTCTATATGATTCGGTCACTGATGGTGTGGAGGATATTTTGGGCAATATTCCTGTGCTTGACCAGCTTTCTCTTGCTGGGCAGAACCTCATCGCCGCTGCTACCAACCAGCTTGGAGCTACCGGGTTTGTTCCGGGAGAAGATGGTGCCGCAGTTGCCGAGGCCGAAGCTGAGCTGAACGCCTTTGAAGACAAGGACATGGAACCCTTTATTAAGCCCATCTGCGATATCTTCCTTGAAGTCTTTGAGCTTAACCGCGGCAACAACTGGCTTCGTGGGCGAGCTGTTGTTGTTGTCCTTCAGCAACTACTTGGTGGCACCATCGAGCGAAAGGTCCGCGAGAGCAGTCGAAACCTTGTGTCGGAGGACACCATTGTTCGGTACATATCAACGCTGACTAACAGCATGTGGCCCGATGGTCAACTAAATCGAAACAAGCAGCCGCGAACACCGCAAGAGAAAAAGAAGACGAGAACAGAGGCGAGTTTGCTACTGGCTACTTTGGTGCCTGATCTTGCTGGTAGTGTTGTGGGGAGAGTGAATGCTCAAGCGGCGAGTAGGCGTATATTCGCGACTTTGAATAACGCTCGACTAAAGTAAGTTTTGATCATTATTATGATTTAATAGTGTTTTGACTTCAACGCTAACCAACATGTTAACACAGCACGCATTTGGCGTTTACACTGCTTGACGAGATAGTCAAGGCGCTCTTTGAAGATGAAACTAATAGTAGAAATCATGGATAATGAGATACGCGACTAGCTATTCACTTTGTTGATAGCACATGTACTGTAATCTATGATTGGTTTATACACACGTGTAGTAGCATTTGTAGTTTGTTTTTATCGGTGCTATAATCACATTGTTTATCTTATGCTGCATCGTATATGCAATATATACTCCGTCTTTCCGTCTTTCCGTCCAAGCACACAACCCGTACACATGAATCATCGTCGCCATTACTTTACAGTGTAAACCTCAAAGCGCATTCTTGAAGCCCATGAATGGAAATGAGCGAGCTTCAAAATATGTGTAAAGTGAATTCAAGACTCGAATCATAACGGGCGGCTACACTAATCACATCATTGGCTACTGGATAGATAAACCATGGTTGCCAGCAGAACAGGGACGGGAAAGGAAATGTTCGTTATCGTGACAGATGATTACAGAGTGCGCAATATATTTACAAGACACAGTACATGCTAGCTTCTTAATACAAAACGAGTCTACTCGGTTCTTTGTGGGCCATCTTCTACTTTGAACATATATCGAAGGTTATAAGCATTCATCCAAAAGACCATTTCAATCATGCAGCTGGTATGTACCACGCATACATGGTTGGCCCAGAATTATCTCCATAATCTGCCTCTGCAAGCGATCCAGCTGCACTCTACCCGCAACCGCCATCCTTTTCCATGTCTTTCGATGGCACCAAGAACGCATCAAAAACCTACCGTCTCCCGTCCATGGTTGCCATGTCTGATATCCACTGTCACCTTCACCTGCCCAACCTGCCCGATATGCATCTCATGCTTACACTTTGACGGCCGGCTAAACAAACCCACGCACCACCTGACCTAGTCGCACGGGAATGATGCACTACTTTTTAGTATCACTCTTTCAAGTGGGGAAGCGTAGTGTAATGACTTGAATAGCGATGGCCAGCCGGGTGATGATACTGTACGGCAAACAGATGATCATAATAATGATAGAAAAGCAAGGGTTATTTCATGGGGGGCAGCAGAATGAACAAAGATTGAAAGATTGATGACATGATATGATAGATGTCGTTAAACCAAGAACAGAAACAAAAAGGCAGCGTGGCGTTATGGCCTCATCAACAACTATAAAAAGAAGGAAGACCACGTCGCAGTCTGTTTATGGAAGGAAGTAGCTTGATAGCTCAAATAATAGATCTAAACTGACGCTACATAGCGGCAACTACCCTTCTCGCTTCGAGGACCGGTCTCCACTTCAACAAGCAGGCAACCCAGCCCAAAGAAAACAAGAGTAAGCGCCGCTGGCTTTTCATTTTGGTCTTGGGCGTTCTTTTTTTTTTTTCTTTTTTTTTTCCCTGCCGTTTCGATCAAGCTCGTCTCCCGATTCTTTCTTGCCCATGTAGTCCATTATAATTTCCCATCTTGCGCATTCTTTTTTCTACCTATTCTGCGTCAAGAAAAGGGCAACTAAATCCTGTCTTGGGTGTTCTTTCCCAATATTGCGCGCCTTCTTCCATCGTGCACCCGTTACTTCTTTTCTTTCTTTCTTTCTTCCCTTCCTAATTTCTTTTTCTTTCTTTTGTATTCTGTACATCGTCATCCTTCTTTTACATCTCCACATTTTGACTAACCATCACCCACTAACATCATCGTCGCCGTCATTTCATCTTTGCCTGCTATCATTTGCTGGCCTTCCCCTCCGTTTATTTGGCCCGCCATGACCGAAGTTTCATCAACTCGGTTGTACCTGGGAAACCTTCCAAAGCACGGTAAGAGAGGCCTTGATTGACAAGAAACTAAACGAAAAAAAAGTTCGGTCGCCCAGTCTAGATGGTCTGGGCGGGCCAGCTTTACCCCTCAAAGCGTTTGGCAATGACCTCACCAACCTCAATAACTATGCTGGATCATGCCAATTTTTGAGTGAACAGACACACAACTAACGAATATGCGTCGGAAATAGCTACAAAAGATAATATTGAAGAGCACTTCAAATGTATGGCCGGTACTATTACCGAGATCAAGCTGATGAATGGCTTTGGCTTCATCGAGTACAAGGATCCTATGGATGCTCGTGATGTCGTTCCTGGTAAGCTCTTATCCGCCTCATACAATCATTCTCCCATTTCGTCTCATCACTAACCGCTAACAAACTTCACAACAGCTTTCCGTAAGTCAACTCACCATTCATTAGCCTCCACTGTTCCGAACCAGCGCGCCCCGCACTCCGACGACAACCCAACCGGCCCCCCGACCGACCGACTGCGATCCGCCCAAACCACTTCGCCACTGCCCACAATTCGAACCACCTATCGCTCCCTCTACTTGGACCCTTCTAACCTGGACTCTTCTACGTTGCAAAAAAAAAAGACGGCTCCGACTTTATGGGCGAACGCCTCACCGTCCAGTTTGCCCGAGGCACCCGCAACCGCGAAACCAACGGCTTTGGGACCGGCGACCGCCTCCCTCCGCGTCCCCGTCGTACTCAGCATCGCCTGCAAATCAGCGGGTTTCCGCAAGACACCAGTTGGCAGGTCCGTTGCGCCTTCATTCAATGAGTTTTTTTTTTACTGCCTGTTCCCCGTCCCTGGATTCTGGATCTCCATCAACATTACCGGCCCCATGTCGACTTCCTGTTTCATGTGTCATCATTATCATCATTATCTCCTGGATGAAGTTTTCCTGGACTTACTTTCGTTATGATTGCCCATGATGGAACAGTTTAAATAATTTTTATATCCAACACCTGACCGACCACACCCACCTGCAATCCCCCACTTGTTTCCCCACCTTGGATTTTTACACGCCTCGATTCCCCGGATCCTGTTTGTAACCGTTCGATTACGGTCTGCAGCTGATATAAGCTACTTGCATTTAATAAGTGCAATGAAATGGCTCACATTCAGTAGCGTCATTGATCGTAAAGCGGCCCGATTAAGTATCGGAACTCCAACTCCCGGGATGATCCTGTTTTATTTGTTGCGCTCTTCCACGTCAATATCTTGAGCTTCCCTTTAACTTTTGGCCCACTCTGGACTCTTCAATATTATTTTGAGATCAACATTCTTATGGTAACCGTCAGTACTAACTTATGTCATGCGATATAGGACCTCAAAGATTTTGCCCGGCAGGCTGGTCTGAATGTTGTCTATTCAGAAGTGAATCGTGACCTTCCCGGAGAAGGGTAAGTTATATCTATAATGTTCGCTGCCATGATGCGTTTTCACAGTTGATTAACATTACCAAAATAGATTCGTCGAGTTCGAGACCGATCTTGACCTTCGCACCGCTGTAGATAAGTTACACAACAAGGAGTTCTCCGCATCATCCAGTAGGATCGTATCCTGTGTTGCCGATGTAAGCACCTGTTCAAGAATCTATTTTATATGCATTACCCTAACTCCAATACTCTCAGCCTCAACCCAACGTGCCTGTTCACCCACCCCCTCGCGACTTCCGCAACCGTTCCCGCTCGCCCATCCGCAACCGCCGCGGCCCTAGCTCTCATGGCTCTCACCACCCTGGCACTGGACCCCATGGTTCTCATGGCTTCTCCCATGGTCCTCACTTTGATGACTACGACCGTCGTGGCCCTCCTCCACCTCGCGGTTATAGTCCCCGCCGTGATGCCTATCGTGGCCCATACCGTGACCGTAGCCCACATCGCCGTGACTACTACGACGACAGACGCGGCGGTTATCGGACACCCCCGAGACGCCCACCGCATATGGATGGCTATGGGAGACGTCCGCCATATGATGATCCATACCGGAGAGAATATGCGCCGCCGGCGCCACCACCTGATATGTATGGGCGGCCATCCATGTATGACCGGGGGCCCAGAGATTACCCGCCGCGTGATAGTGGATATCCACCCCGGGAGGCGTATGCGCCACACGATTACGACAGAGGTCATTATTGGTAATTACATGAGGCCACTGTTCAAGTTAGCCTATGCAGGCCTTCAAAGTAACGATACCAACTTATGTCTAATTACGCATGTGTTATGACAAATTGAAAATCACCAGTCTTATCCTTTCCATACCATGATGATTTTTTGTATAGTGATAATTTATAGTGACAATATCAGATCAATACATCGTGTACAAGGGAGTTTAGAATTGCAATTGGAAACAAAATAAAACACAACAAACTCCAAGGAGGTTGACCATAAAAAAAAAAGAATAGAAACAAAGAAACTGGAGTGATACCAAGAACATGCCAAAACAATATGCAAAATAATAGGATAGAAAGAAGATGAAACAGCATGCGCAAGTATACGTATGATTGCAAGATGGAAACGTCGAAAAGTGAGAAGTAAAGGCCGTGAACTTGAGAGAAAGGACGACACGTATAACCGGCCGGGACGGCCAAGAGGTTGGATATGGCAAGTAGAGGGGGAAGGGCATCGCGAAGCCTAGAAGGATGGAGTATTATTCCCTCGGTTTGGTGGCAATCACATGCTTAATCTCAGTGGATTGCTACTCGGCAAGGCGCGTCCACTGCGAAGACACACTAATCAAACTGCTAAAGATACCAGTAAGACCAATCAGGCCCTCGTCAAACTTGGCCCAGCCCAGGAAAGCTGCGGGTGAGGTGACATCGAAGAGATCGCAGATGATCTGCGTACGGGCCTCGGTCCGCTCACTGTGGGAAGAACCATGTTAGTGAAAAGTCCGTAAACGAGGGGAAGGGATATCTATAAAATAAAAAAATAAAAAAGGTTTGTGGAGTTGGGGGATGCAAAAAAAATTAGAGAAGATGGTTATAGAACCATGTAAACAATGTTTCAAGAGGAAGAACAACCGCGGAATGCAAAGAAACCGCATAAAGGCCCATACATGGGCGCGGAAGATCAAGCAAAAGATACCCATATCCTGGGTCAAGAGGGGAGAGGTCAAGGGAATATATATAGGAAACACACAGCAGTAAGCTGCATAAGAGGCAGAACAGCCGAGACCGCTGAGTTTTAGCCTGCATATCTGACAAGCAGAAACAAGCTCATCGGACGGGGGCTGACGGGAAATATGACATCGACTAGAAGGAAGATCGGTTTAACTTACCTAACCATTTTCTTGTACTCAATAATGCCATCGGCCTCCTTCTTATCAATGGTTGATGCCCTCTCGTTGAGAAGCATCAGTCTGTAGGCCTGTGCTAGAGCACTGCAGAGCAGGCCAATGGCCCAAAAGCGGTTCATCTCACGACTGAAACGCTTGCCAGTCTCGGGCTTGAGAGCGCGAATGCCAAGCGCATCCACCAGCGTCGCGGAGTCAAAGCAAAGGTACAGCGCAAAAGCGACGTGGCGGCCGGCCATGAGCGTCCGGTAGACGGGATCTTCCACCTTGTTCTTGCTCATGACAACAGCAGAGCGGAAGCTTTCAATGAACCGACCGAAACGGAGGACCTTGCGAACAAGAGTAAATTGGTCGCGCATCTTCTCCCACGGCTTGAGCTGCTCTTTGGAGCCGTTAGTGCGCAGGAGATACCAGGTGTAAAAGCGGCCCCAATACTGAAGGCAGCGCATCACCTTGTCGCGACCCATGTGGGTAGCAACAAACGTGAGATAGTTGCCCATGGCATTGCTCTTTATGAGAGTATCAATGGCCATGGTGGGCGGTGTGTGTAAGTTGAAGAATAATCGGAGAGTTGATAATTGGGTAGATCGGCGTCAGCAGTTGACAGCCAGCGTCGTGAAGTGATTTTTCTTCTTCTGATCTTTTTGGCGTAATCGTCAGTCGAGCTCAACAAGCGGGGGGGCTTGTTAGTCGCAAGGGAGAGACCGAGGAAAAGTGCGCGTGGCTGGCTTGCGGCAGCGTCGATGACAGGTTTCGTGGAATTGGGTTGAAAGAGTTGAGGATTCAGCGGTAATGTGATGTTTGTTTCGGGATAATATACATAAAATATATCTCGAAATATCAAGTGACTGGCGTTCACAAATGAAGGAGATTTGGGAAAGTACGACAGGTCAACTGCGGGATTGGCGAGAAAGGAAGGTTCGGGACTTTGGAAATCGCGGGAGTGGTTTTTGGCGAGAAGACAAAGAAAGAATTGGAACCTCGGTGCGTGTCTTTGGGGGGGGGGGCGGCAATAATAATCCAGTTGATTTCAGAAGGCTTCTCCAAGTAGTTTACAGGCGGGTGGGCAGCTCGCGTTGTTGGTTTGCGTAGAATATGCTTTGATTGATGGAGGGAATGGAGGGATTGAATGGACGTCCAGTCAAGGGCCCTCTTGATAGATGGTTGACGCTGCAGATTCTAGAACTGTCCGCTACAACTTGAAATGCAAATGATGAGACAGTTAGGTACACAAGTGGACGACTATAAGATGTTTGAAAAAAGCGGCTGGTGGAATGGGCACAAGGACACAATTTGACTATATATCGCAAAGACTGAGGAAGCTGAAGAATCAATTTGGAGAACAACCCTCAACTTAATCACGGGCAATGCAGAATGGAAAATGAGTATCTTCATTGTGAAGATAAGCACGGCTACTTACTACCAAGCTTCAATCCAAACATCAAGGCGACTCAAGACATACCAGGATCTACCAAGTATGAAACCCTCGGGAACTAGACTACACGGGTGGGGGCCACATAAAAATCGCTAGGACACATTCTTTTGCTTCCGCAAACAAATGCCAGAGCGCGCCGCAGGACAACCGGGGGCCGAGGGCCAAACAGACAGGCAGAAATGTATGCGCATGCTTGCCCGTGAGTAGAAACGATAACTTAACCGGCTTCCAGTGCCATGTATATTGACTAGACAAGAGACAAGAGACAAGAGAGCAATGACAATGGAAAACAGGTAGGTACATACATGTGCACGCGACTCCATTTTCACATGGCGGGCAAGGCTTGAAGAGAAGATGTGCCAAGGTGGTGGAGAGGCTTCATATGGAATGAACCAGAAAAGCTGAAGAAGTTATCACAAACTTGAGGTGCGCACAGATAGTTCACTTCCAGACAAGATGCTTATTACCTTTCGCTCCTAATATAAGGCGTGTTTTAGCAACTATCAATCACTACATCGTGCTATTTATCGTAACCTGCCACAATATACACAATATACTCAACATATAAATTGTTACCGTCGCCATATATGATCCCCAAAAGATGTGCCGCCGACGAGATCACAAAGTGACCAATTCAGTTAGAGCTCTCAACTCGAACCCATTGCCTAGGGCTTGCCGATACCGAGGCTCGAGAGTCATTTAGGAGAAGATAGAAAGCAGACGTTGCAAGTATAGTTGATTTTCTTGGTGAACAACTGGAGCTACAGTTCTGGTATAAGCATCATAACCCACTAAAGGTAAATAAAATCCACCAAACCTAGGCCCAAGTCCACTAAATGCATTTAACTAGCTCACCAACTTTGCTCCCTGCTGGCCTCAATCCATCTCTGGCTTGCAGGAGCTTTGGTCACGAGAGCAAGGAGTAGCCAAAGAGCAATCTGTTAGTGCAAAACGTGCCTATCTAACTGCGTTGGCTTGACCGAAAAAGAAAAAAAAAACGCAGAACTGCAGAGCGTTGCGTTTTGTCTGCGTCTTGGGACATGGCGTTTTGCTGTTTGAAACCACAGGTAGCGTTTTGCCTAGCGTTAAGCCGGCCAACCCCCCTTGTCGCTATCTTCTTGCTCTGACGGCCCGTCAGAAATTTTTGTTAGCCATACACAACGCCATGCCGCCACACGGTCCATATAATGGAAATTCGACAACTGTGGTTGTTTTCTCATCTCTCACTTGTCTCTACCCCCATTTTTGTCTCAATTCTGGGGATCCCCAGGCTTTGAGGCTCTCAAGCTTCTTTGCTGCCATGCATCACAACCCACCTCAGACCAAGATGCAAGATAATACTTACAAAAGTCTCGAGAAAGCTTGTGGAGTTGAGAAATACGGCCATGGTGTGTTTGATCCCCTGGTTATCCCCCGGATTTCGACTCCTTCCATGATTCTCGCGACGTCTCGTAGTTGGACTAATGACGGATATGGTGTTTTTTTTTATCCCTTTGTTCCTGATGTTCTGTTGATATCCCCGATATCTTATGGCCCAACAAACTTCTACTTTTGGTCATACCTTCTTTCCCCTCTAGCAGAAGCCGAGTAATCCCCAACCCCAGACTTGTTTCTCCTTGGAACTTCATTGCCGCACATCAATGTGTCCCGTTATCAACTACATGTTTAGAACTTGGGGCTCAAGCGCCATTCGACGAGGTGTGTGTATTGCGGGGCGTTACTTGTTATTCGGTTTAATATAGCGCTTATACGAATATAGTAGCCATATTTTTCTTAAATCATTTTGGGGGTTGGATCCGGGTCATGTTTGGTAAAAAGAATATCGTGAGAATGACTAAGATTTTGGTGCTTCAACCATATTTCCTCTCACTTTTCTCTTCCGGTTTTTTCCATTGTATGTGAGCCGTTATCCACAATCACTACGATGGCTTACTATATTAGTATCAAGCGAAAAGACTCTTCCGGGAAATCTTCTTGGCTGCACCGTGGTTACGACTGTTTCCTTCTTCCCATTTGACCGGAACCCAATAGCAGCCTAAAAGCTGGGGTGTTGCAGTGAAGGAGGGCGGAACACAGAGGAACAAGGTTCGAGCACACGTACTTACTTACAACGCACAACGCACAAACAAGCACAGCTTAGTTTGTATTGATGTGGCTTGCATAATGGCTTTCGATACTGATTCTCTCCTTCAGACAAACAACAAACTACATCTGGGGTTAACTACATATTACCTCGAGAATTTCTGTATTGTTTTACTCAATGCTGACTAACTGTATAATTGTAAACTGCCCTGCCACTTATCCGGAATCGGAAAGCTACGGTCCTCCTAAAATAAGAAAGAGTTGCAACGTAGGTTCCTGCCCTCACTCTAGAGGCCTCATTCCTTGTATAGCCTGGCTCTTGACGGTCTCATATCACCGCATTAATCATACAAATTCACAATATTGAGCAAAGACGCAAACATTACATATTTTATAGTAACTATTATTCAACAGTGAGGCCTAGTCATCGTGTTCATCTTATTGAAAGCATGCGTTCGTTTATAATGAAAAACTAATCAGCCCAAGATCATCAGTCACATGAGACTCATACCTTCGCTATGTAGTTACCTGCAGCTTTCGCTTATTGCCTGCCTCCTTTCACCACTGCTACGCCACCCGGGTTTTCTGTGACAACTGTGACAAATTCTACGCCGCTCTGTTCCATGCTTCTTCATAATGTAGAACGAAGATACTTCCTTGAAACCCCCCCCCCGGACGTCCATCATTGAGCCGCGAATCAGAACTTGGGGTCATATGATCACTAGGTTTGTCTTGGGACGACTAAATCCCGGCAGGGCAATGACATATCCGAGGCCAATCCAAGCCAAACTAGGCTTGATTGCTGGGCCAGCCCCTTCCGTTGCTCAATCTCACGGCCTGTCTTTACATTATCCATCCCTCCAACCCTTCTGTTGCCCGCATCCAAGTCCGCTGTCACACATCCTCTCACCCGTTTTCCCGTTTTTGTGCCGCTTCCTAATATTTTCTCTGAAACTCTCGTGAGGGAGAGCTTCTCGTCACAAATCAACATATAAGGGTAACTACCTTCGCCACTTCCCGTCAGAGTTTAATTGTTTACTTAGGCTTCTCTTTCCTCATTCTACACACGCACACATTTTGCCTTTTTTTTTTTTTATATATATTCCCCATTTGTACAATCTTTCTTTCGGGTTTATACATCTCCCTTAATCGTTGTCTTTCATCACGTCTTCCGTCTGTCCGTCAGTCTGGGTCTTCTCTTTCCTCCATCACCATTTACAATCTTGATCTTCTAATTTCATTCTCAACGCCAATACACACTCAACACCATTCACAATGACTTCTTTTGCTGCCGGTTCTGAGATGCAGATCAACACTCATATCATCACCCTTACTCGCTTCCTGACCGAAGAACAGGTCAAGCACAAAGAAGCCACTGGTGACTTTACGTATGTCATCCTTCCCACCAAAGTTCTCCACTCCAAGCTCTCCTCCAAAACCCTGAAGCTAACATGGAGTGTTTCACCTTTCTAGTCTTCTGTGTCACGCACTTCAATTTTCCTTCAAATCGATTGCCTACTACATCCGTAGAGCTACCCTTGTCAACCTTACGGGTCTTGCTGGCTCTTCCAATACCACCGGTGACGAACAAAAGAAGCTCGATGTCATCTCCAACGACCTCTTTATTGAGGCTATGCGCTCTTCCGGAAAATGTGCCCTATTGGTCTCTGAGGAAGAGGAGAACGTCATTTTCTTCAAGAACACTACCGGTGCCCGCTATGCCGTTGCCTGCGATCCCATTGACGGAAGTTCCAACCTGGATGCTGGTGTATCGGTCGGTACCATTTTCGCCATTCACAAGCTGTCAGAGGGTTCCACTGGTACCAAGGAGGATATCCTGAAGCCCGGTAGCGAGCTGGTCGCCGCTGGCTTCACCATGTACGGTGCATCGGCTCAACTTGTCATTACCATGAAGGGTGGCAGTGTTAACGGCTTCACGCTCGACAATGGCGTTGGTGAGTTTATTCTAACCCATCCCAACATGCGCTTGCCGCGCTCCCGCACAATCTACTCGGTCAACGAGGGTAACTCGCTGTACTGGGACGACAAGGTCAACAATTACTTCAACTCGCTCAAGCAAGCTCAGGAGAACGGCAAGCCTTACAGCTCCCGTTATATTGGTAGCATGGTGGCCGATGCCTATCGTACCTTACTGTATGGAGGTATCTTTGCCTACCCAGCAGACAAGAAGAGCCCCAAGGGCAAGCTTCGCATTCTATACGAGTGCGCGCCCATGGCCATGGTCTTTGAAAATGGTAAGTGACATGCCAGTCCATTCTTCCCAAAAACTCAGGTCATTATGTCAGAATATTGAACTAACAGCATACAATAGCCGGTGGTCAAGCTGTGGACTCCAACATGAACCGTATGCTGGATGTTGTACCCGAAGATATCCATGACAAAGCTGGCATCTTCATGGGTAGCTGGGATGAAGTTGAGAAGGTCAAGGCGTTCCACAAGTAAAGTGGGTGGCGTTATGATGTCAGGGCATGATTAGTTTAGGGTTTGTGGTGTATTAGGTCGTTAACGGTATCTCTTGATTTTGGGTTTTTATTTATTTTAGTTTTAGGTTCAAAAACACCCGGTGGGTTTTTTTTTCTCTAGATTCCTGACAGTTTCCTGTTATCGATACCATATGAAAGTTTTTTATTCTAATTAATCGGTCAATGGTAGGGTATAGGGTTAATAAATGAAAGATGCGACTCTCGGGTTTTATAGAAATGAATTGAGACACCGCATGGGTTAATGGCTGAAGTTTATTGTATATTATTTTTTGGATCTCCCATTGCCGTTCTTGTTTTCCCCTAACTGCGCAACTACGTCATGTCCAGCGTCTGTCTATATGTTTCCGCGTCCTATACGACATATTTTTGATAACATATTGTGTCCCCGCCCATGAAGGTGTTAACCTTGACCGCTTCTGTTCCTGACTTCGAAGATTGAAAATTGGATTGCGGGTCAATACATGGGCATTCCCGGCTAGCGCCACAAAACACTCAGAAACTTTTATTATCGTCCCTTACTATTGCATCCAAAGTGTGTCCTTGCACAATATCCGTTTTCAGTGGATGGATTCTCCGCAAAAAACACACAACAACACTGGCAGTCGCCACACGCCTGCTGTTTGTTTTTTTTCCCTGTGTTGTGCTTGCCAAGTTTGTAAAGAATTAGGATGTAACTTGGGGTAGTTGGAGCTAGAGCAGTAGTAGGTAAGTAAGTACCTACATTTGTAAATAGTAATTGCTTTATTCCGAAAATCCGCGAAACAAGAAGTTGTGCGCACTTGAATCCTCAGAAAGCTTGGCTTCGATTGCACCTACTTTTTCTCTGCTTCTACCAATCGACATCGAATTTATCTTGTCTTTTTGAGAACTATCATGGTCATATCGCTGGGGGATAATTCTCACTTCGTGTTGCTCTGAAATTCGAATTTTGCTATTTTCGACTCTGCGGCTCTACTGCACCCTACCAAACATTTACCCCAAATAATTTGAGTCGGCTACTCAAGCCCTGAAACGAAGAGTCTCTCTCAAAGACAACAGTCATCGTTACTACGGCACTTGCGCAGCTCAGCCATCGACACACGTTATTCACTACATCTGTCACCGCAGCATTGTTATTAGTCCTGTTGATAAGTATACCGCCTGTAGCTGTTAGCTGTTGGTCTGTCTGTGTCTCTGTCAAGACAGACAATCTCTAGCTCACTTCACCCTTAGGAAAAAAAATACTTGCAGAACCGCCGCCACGGCATATGCCCTACACAAGCTCTTGGCCAAGTATCTCTCTACAGTGGTAGATCCTCACTTCACCTCAAATGTCTTCGCTAGACAGCCAGAAGATTGCTGTCGACGCCACTGCTGCTGCTATTTCCTCGGCCATCAATAGCGACTCAGCAAGTGATTTACAGCCTCGTCATTCTCAGCAGCAACAACCACAGCAGCAACAATTGCAAAGAGCACAGACTCAGACTCAGTCACAGGCGCAAACACAGCAGCAGCAGCAAAATTACCACCAACCTCCATCTTCTCGTGTTTCTCAACAGCGTCTTGCCAAACACAAGTCGCATGTTGCGAGCCGTCTTCACACTCGCGTGCCGTCATCAAAGGGCATTCACGCCAACAAACACCATGGCCAGTCGAATGCCATCTCAACAACCGCCGCAGTGAGACCACCAAACCGACGAACCCAGTCTGATCCAAGACTTCCGCCTCAGGCCAATTCTTCAAGCGGTCCCATCGCCGGTCCCAGCAATCTTAGCAACGGAAACACCGACTCCGCCACAAAACTCACTGGTGGTCTCAAGAAAATTTCATCTCAGACCGTAATCGCCCACAACCGTTCCCATACCGAGATAGCAGTTGGCGGCCGTCGTCACTTTGCATCAAAGGCCAACATTGCCGGCGACCGCCCAAAGCGCACCAGTTCCGGCGCAAATATCAGTGCCACTGCAACTACCCGTCATCGCTCATTCAAACAACAGGCTCGCTTTGACGTTGGAACCGGGGACCAGGACGACGAAGACGAAGACGAGTGGCAAGACGCTAGTACTTCAGCTTCTCCGTACATCACAAAACCAACACCCAAAAACAACCAACAAACTGGCCGTGAATCACAAGTGCCACCCTCCGAGGCGCAAGCTGCCAACATGTCGGCGCCAGTTTCCGCTTCTGCGACCACCCTCGTACAGTCTCCTGAGACTCGTCGTGACAATGTTAATGAGGACATGCCGACCTCTCGCTTCATCGGTAACCGGGACTCGGCGTTGGCTAGTCAAGGCTCATTTTACACTACACAGGGTAGCAGTGGAGATGGGAACTCAATTGAGATGACCCGGCGGATCCAGGAAGCAGCTGCCGCTGCTAATGCAGCCAAGAACAATGCCGTTTTGACCGATGAGGAGGATGCCGGTACTATTTCACATCGTCGGACTAAGCCCAAGCCAGCCGAGAAGTCACGAACACAACAGAAACTGGATCTCCAGAGAGCAAGCTCCGTCATGGATGCTGGCGCTTTACCGGGCGCGCACACCAATATCAATTTGATGGGCGGAGGCCATAGGCTGGTCAACGTCATCCAGCCCAATAACTATGGTACTGCGACCCGCGACCCGCGTGTCCTTAAAACCCTTGAACATACTGGCTCCGAATATCTGGTTGTCCACCGCTACATGAATCCTCTAGCTCGCTGCGCTCATCGTCTTTCCAAGACGTCTCCAATGATGATGAACTTGAATGGCGCCAACGGACGCGGCCATCCACAACTGAATGCTGCCATCAGCATGCCTACATCGTCTACCGAAATCCTCCACGCCGAGCGTACTGCGACCCGGCATTCGTGTAGAATTAGCACAAGCTCGCGACCCAGGACCGCCAAGTCGATGCATCCCCTAGCAAATGGCGTATTTGATGAGCCTGGCTCTACACCCATCAGCAATGGGCCGGTGCCTGATGACGAGAACATTACCGTGTTATTGCAGAATCTTTGGGCCAAGACACTTGATTTGGCCGCCAGCCAGTAGATGTATCCCGGCGATGAATCCGGGTTAGTTTTACATTTTCTTCTTCTGTCAACTTTTACGGCCTTTGTTCCATGTGTTTCCATACCTTACTATTAATTCAACATAACCTCTTTCTTTTCTACATTTTATGTATTGTGTCTGCATGCAGCGTTCTCGTTATGTCATCATGCAATATGATATTTCTTTCTACATCTTACGTTATGCAGTATCTATCAGTTTTAATGTTGTTCAGTATAGCAATGATCTTGCTTATGATGGTATCATTATAAGTAAGCAATGACTTGGGCGTAGAAAGGAGAGCTCAGAAAAGTGACGTCAACATTGCGATATCAGATCATGAACTCCAACGAAAGATGAGAAAATCAAGAATCGAGGATAAAAAAAGGCAGGAGTAATTGATGGATAAAAGAAATAACACGAAACGCCCCCCAAAAATAAGAACAGAAACCAAAAAAAAAAAACAACACTCTAGCTAACTACATGCCCTCAACCAAATAGCATACAAAAAAAAACTTCATGGTCACTATCAAACCAAATCGATAAGCCCCAAAACTATCTCCAGCTAAACAGACACCAGAGCAGATGAACTGATCAAGTATACGGTCAAGACAGATGGTGAATGGACACCAAACAAGGCCGGACTACTCTCTCCTTTGAAGCAAACACTGTCCGGAAAAGACTCGATTAGTCGGCTATCAATATTATAATGAAAAATCCCACTCGCGGGCTGATATTAGAACTGAATCAGATCCTGTGCTGGAGCTCCCGGCTGTTGCCGCATAGCAAATGGGTTGTTGTTACCCTGTCCCCCAAACGCACCAGGGCCAGTGGCCGCCGGGGCCTGTTGATACTGGATATTAGGCATACTCGTGAATTGGGACCGCAAGAACGGGTTGTTGCCAGTGGCTTCGGCGTTAAGCTTGTTGATACCAGCGCCGGCACTGTTGACAAATGTACCTGGGGCAGTGTGCTGCGCAGGAATGCGCAGGTTGCCAGTGTTACCAAAGGTATCCATACCGTCACCACTGGCCAAAAGAGAGTTCAGTTTTTGCTCGTGCTCGCTAAGCTCACGCTGAGGCTGAGACTGGTGTTGAGGCTGCTGGGGCACAGAGAGCGCTTGGAAAGAGTTGAGAGATTTCTGTTCAGGTAGAGAGCCCAGACTGGAAGGTTGGGCGGTGCGTGGTCGGTTGAAGGGGGAGTTCGAGGAGCTGATGCTACCGCCAATGCTGTTGTTGTTTGAGGCGAAGGGGTTGTTAGAGCCGGTGGGAGCAGGCTTCATGAGACCCGCGTTAGCGGTAGCCCACGGGTTGTTGCTTCCGGTTGGCATTGGAGGTTCAGGCTGCGGCGAAGGCACCTGAAGGGCATAAGGGTTGTACCCAGTCGGTTGGGGCTGGAACGCCATCTGCTGTTGCTGTTGCTGATACGGATCCATGCCCATACCGTAGCCGTTTTGGTAATAGCCAGTAGGCTGGGTCTGGAAACCAGTATAGGCATTTTGCATGTATCCAGTGGGCTGAGGTTGGAGTTGCGACTGATCCACAGGGTTGGCGAAGAAGTCGACGGGGTTGCCCTGTTGGTAGCCCATGTTGAAGCCAGTGAGTTGCGGTTGCTGGACCTGAATGAGGTCATCATCAAAGAGTGAAGCGTTGTTTGCAGCGGCTGCATCTTCCTGTGCTTTGCGGCGGCGATCCTCTTCCTCCTTGCTGAGCTGGATAGCTTTGGCGAGGTCATCATCAGTCTCAAAAGTGCCATTTTGGCGTTCACGTTTCCGTCTGTCCTCCTCTTCCTGGACCTTGCTGGCTTCGATAGCTAGGCGGTACTCGACGTCGTCTTCATCAGCACGGCGGGGTCTCTGTTGGCGGGGTCTGGTGGGGGAGGCTGGCGGGCCGTACTCGTCTAGGCCAGTCACACGGGACTTCCAGGTACGGCGATCACTACGCTCTGCAGCAAGACGATCTTCGTCGGATAGGAGGGCCGTAAGTTCCTTTGCAGCGGTACGGACTGTTGAGATATTGAGTCAGTACATATAAGCAGTTCTGGTACGAGGATATCTCGAGTAGACGTACCATTCTGACCAACATCTCTACCCTCTTCATCCATGTACTGAAACTCACGCAGAGTCTTAATGATATAAACATTGGCCTGCGCCCAAGATACAACCTTCATAGAGCCTTCATGAAGACAGTAGTCGAGGACCTTGAGAGCCTTGAGCACATGCCTCCAGTTCTTTCCCTTGTCGTTAAGACGCTTGTCGAGCATTTCCATAATTTGAACAAAGTCCGAGCCACTGTTCGCGTCAGCAAGATGTGTTATAACATGTGAGATGGTTTGTTGAATAGTTCAGTGGCGAGTATGCTGTGATCTCACAAGAGAATACATACCCATTGAAAGTTAACTGCGCGATCTCTGCCATCTGAGTTCCGGAGGGACCCCAGGTATCGTTGCTAGTGGCTACAAGGGAATTAGGTTAGAGGCCGACAAAGCATGCTGCTGTCTTCGGATGTGTAATACGCACCATCGCGAACTTTGACCTGCGTCAACGAGTAACCTTTGGTCACATTTTTGACGCTTCTCATGACCTTGGACATGGCAAGTGTGTATACAGCTTACGCAGCTGAAATGCGAACGAATATATCGGTCGGGTGTCGAGCGAGGATGTGAGTACAAATCGGCGTGGCGATGATGCTGGTGTAGAGGAGGCTGAGATGATCTAAGGTGGGGATAAGAACTGAGAAGCTATATATGGAGCGGCTAAGTAGCGCATAAAGCGATGAGGCCTGCAGAAATTGGGGATATTCAATCGGTGAAAGTATTCTCGCGCGGTGGGAGAGGTACAGCGCGGAAAAAAATAATAATTAGAAAAATATTGAATCGATAAGCAAGTCTTTGCGATGATAATCAACAATAGAATGTGAGGATGGTAATGGTGTTGCGACGAGCAATTCGAGAACAAGTTAATGCAGGTAAAATGGTTAAGAGAGAAGTTGTCGCAACTTGAGAAATGGGGCGAGGTTCGTGGGAGGATGACGTTGTGTACAATACTTTGTACACGTTGGATGTTTGAAAAAGCAAGACTGTCGGAGGCGGCGGTAATGCAAGGTTTGGCTGGACACTTCAGGCTTGATGTTGGTTAGTAGATGGTTGTGTATGCTAACGATTTAGTGGCTGCGTTCTGAGCACGTGATTTTCTTTTTTAGGTTCAAAGTAGTTGCTTTTTAAAGTTAGCAGGACAGAACCTTTTTTTGTTCAATATTTATGAATCATTAGACACATTTTTTCCTTGTTTTTTTTCTCTTCTTCTTCTTGATGTTGACGTCGCTGACAATGAAGTTGGTGGCCGCATGATGACGAGGTTACTGGGAGGTTGGCAATGAGATTAAGCGGAAATAAAGGGTCGAGCCAGTGTTGTAATTTGGTGATTTTGGACGTTGCGCACTTCAGACGTACTCGTTGTAAAAACAAAAAAATAAACTAGTACTAACCTTTAGAGATCATTAACAGTCATTGTATGAATGACTCCAAGAATGAGGTATTTGCAAATAAGACATACGCCTGTCCTCCGGTATGTTGAGATGCGGGATGATGCGCAAGCCGCAGCAGTGATTTCCTGATGGAAAATAGCATCCGCTATTTGCATTGAGGAATGGTTTAACGTAGTAGGCCTTAGTTAGACACTGTATACATGGTTCTCAAGAGGCTGTGCACCTATGTTATTTTTGACTTGGGAAGCCTAGGGCGGGTGTGCCAAGTATTAATGAACACTGTATACATGCATTCCCCTCCTCTCCCCTCTTTGTCAAATGGGACCATCTCGTGCTGCTGCAAGTTGATACTTGACATTGAAAAGAGTCAACATTGAAAGCTATCATGCATAGATTTTTATTCTTTCTATAGATAAGAGGGGAGAGGAGAAGAGAGGGGATTCAATATTAATAATCTAGTTTCTGGTGGCCAATTAGCTGGCGACGATATCTCTCAATGCCGACCATTTGCAGACTGATATTTCATACTAATAAAAATATTTTTATATTTAAATAAACACATGAATGAACCTGAACACGCCTTCTTTGCATCACCGGATTGCTTCTGTGGAATAGAGTCAGTCAATGTTGGAGTCATAGTACAACTCTGTTGTGAATTGCATGTGACTGAAACACTACCAAGACTAACCACCAAAAATCTGGGCTGCATTTGCCTTTACTGGATACACTGAAACAACATCAGCCTGGCTATGCCTCTCATATAGGCAACCAAATAGGGCTGCATTTCTCACATATAGACAACTGTTTAGAACCAAACTCTAATTAACTCTTGCCAATTCCTGTTGATGAATGATATTAAAACTACATATGCTTGCACCAAATCCCAAGATGCTTAAATTCCAAATTCCTGTTCCAGAACGCCGCCTATTCGTGATAATAGCTTGTAGCATCCATCCCATCAAAGCCCAAAAGTAACTCCACTGTAGAAATCCCGCCGCTTCAAGTACAAAAACAACGTCTTGACCCTGCAGACTATGAGACAATGCATCGATTCTGCAACTCCAGGGCCTGGGTCTGATCAGGCTCCGGGGCCGGAGATGATTCGTCACGTGGATCTTCTAATGACTTTAACTGCTATGCAGCGCCTTCAATAGAGGCAGCCGGAAGGTCAGACACTACAAGGTCCTCTATCGACTCTTGTCCCTGATCCATTGACTTAGTGGGTTCCGACTTGCGCCACCCCGGAGGAAGACCTGGGCCACTCGCTGCATTTCCATAATCGCTCTTCTTAGTCCCCTTTGGCCATCTACCAGGCCCGCGGCCAGTGCCTCCTTTACGCTTGCGGGACGATGAAGATGCTTTGGGTCGACCAATCGGCTTCTTTTTGATCGTACCTGAACTACGCTTGCGTGGAGGAACAATGCTGCTAGGGTTGCTTAGACGAGGCATTGATACGCTAGGCGCAGATATAACTGATGACCGCGATGCTTCAAGTCGTCGCCCACCAACCATTGGTGGGAACACCTGGAATCTAATAGGCGGAATGTTCTCGTATGCCTTAATCCATTTCATAGGGTCATCGTCGACATCTGCAGGATGGGAATCGCCCATCATGCTAGCAGCACGAGACTCTGTAGTCGGAATGATAAACTCAGAGTCTGTCCAGCGGCCATTAATGCCAGTTTGAGATGCAAACCCATTTTTGGCGAAGACTTCCGCAGTGTTGGATAAAGTCTTATCGCCAATCTTGAGCTCGCTATCAATATGCATCTTGTCATCACGACGGTCCTGATCCTCTTCATCGCCAAGATGACTCAATGAAGGCGCTAGGTCATAGTTGTTGTTCGCCCCGCGACCCATAACGTAGGGCGTCCAAGTTAGCGCTGTAGGCTCCAATTTGACATACTTCTTAGCCTCCCATTTGGCGATATAGTTTCGGCAGTAGTCAATGTCAACCCGGAAAGCATAAAGCTGCGTCTCTGGATCTCGTACCAAGCATCGAAGACCCTCTAGGCCAGACACCACATCATCAGCTGTAAGGCCTGTGTCTTCTGATATTTGCCGAATACTAAGTCCCGATGTATTTGAATCAGAACCAATATGCTTGAGTAGATACTTACTGAGAATGAGACGCCAGTAGTTTCGATATGAAACCAATCCCATATCAGAAAGAGGCTTCTCTGGCGAGCCGGTTTTGTGCTCCACGCGTGTGAGAAGGTACGAGAAGTCAATCAAGAGATTTCCATACCCCTTTCGTTGATGTATAGGCAAGGTCAGAATACAACTAACATTGTTCTGACTACTTTCTCGCTTCTCTTTAGAAAAATATCCAACAAAATGATAACCCAACTCATCATATTCACAGAGAACATAGAAAAGAAAAGGTTCAACATCATAGTAAAGTGTCTTGGAACCCAGGAATAGCTTGGCTAGTAAACACAGGTTTTGGCAGTACACCGGATGTTTACGTCCATCAACTTCAAAGACAGAAATCGACTCGTGACGGTAAATCTCATCGCCTGGGGGGTGTTTTGCTGGGCACTTGAGTTTGTGTCGCCACGCAACGTAATCTGAGTTCATGTACTTGAGGCAGAACTCACAGATGTACAAAACCCTGTTGCGACTGTACTCTTCTGGATACGGCGCCGCATACCAAGTGTCGATTTCCCATCCGCCAAAGTCAATACACTCGATTTGGGATCCAGGCCCCTTTGACTTTTTGGGTTTCTTAGGAGGCAAAGGCATCTCCGCTTGCATCTTGAGAATCCGGCTACGCCATTCTTCTTCAGCAACAGCCTTAGCCTCCATAAAGCGTTTACGGTCTTCATCAATAGGAAGTGTCTTCGTTGTGTCCGCTTCATCATCGTTGAGAACGCCACCATATGGTTTGCCCTTAGCCTGGTCGGTTTCTCGGTCAAAAAATGAGTAAAATGGTTGTGAAATGTATGTGAATGGCGCAGCCGGTGGCTCAAGATCTGCTGCTGAGTTTCCATATGCCGCCCCGCGCGCCCCACCGCGACGGCCACGACTAAGGCCTGCGGGCGGTTGCTCGAGAATAAGTCGTAAGGCTGTCGGCTTAACCTTCATTCTGACAAGGATAGACTTGGGACCCTTCTTCAAAACGGCAACAAGCTTCTGTCTCTTAACTCTCAAGCTACGCGCAGAAGACGGTTGTTCTGGTTCCTCGCCATTTTCATCCTGAGAAAGTTTGGACAAAGCAGAGCCTTGGCGCAAACGCTTGCGCAAGTATAGAGCTGCTTCATCTTCGTCCGCAGCAGTCATGGTCCGTTTTCTCAGAGACCTGGAATTCTCAGAAGGCCCTTCTCCTGATTGTGAAAAGGGGCCAATAATAAATCTGGGCTCTGCTGACAAAGTATGTTCTCGTGTACTAATTTGACTGGCGTCCATAAATGTCGTGTTATTAGCGGTCGCTTCAGCTAAAGCCAGGCATTCGTTACATTTCCAGGAGGAAGCATCTATTAGTAGCAGTTAGTTGATAGTACTACCTGAAATATCTAGTGCATATAAAACTTACCAAGATTTCGATCGCGAGATCCTGATTCTGTAGCGCATTGTCTATGAGCTATAACAGATTTTGTTAGAAATCACGGAACATATAGGTAACAAGAGAAACAAGCTCACCATTATCGCTGCAGGCTATACATGTAAGAAACTCCTCGGTCTCGCCACTCGGGTCGTTCTCGTCATCTTTACGGCAGTAAATGCAGACATTGCTTGCCAGACTCCCCTCTTCCTCCTCATCCGACATGTGTTCGTCAGCCTCCCATTCTTCAGCACTACTTGACTCGTCTCCGGAATGGCTCTCGGAATCATTTGACATGTCATCGTGCATATCATCTTCATCATCGTCCTCGCTCTCCCCAGGCTTGAGCTTCACGGCACCAACTCCTTCGGTATCATCAGCATCGTCGGAACTGGCATCACTGTCTTGCTGAGAATCCTGATCTGAATGCCCATCGGTATCATCTTCGTGTTCTTGATTATGGCCATCCATATCTTGATCGCTTTGTGGGTCTTCGAGAGCCTCGCGAAACTCGCCCTCGTCAGAAACTTCGCCATCGTCAGCGGAATCGTACTGGTTGGTGTCATCGGCCATGTTCTCGTCATCGTCGTGTTCGGGGGTAGCGCTGGAAGACATTTCAACGGGTGATGTGCTCGAATTCAGGATGTTTTCAGAAAGGGCGGCGCTCTTTTGTAGATCTTCTTCAGTCAAGGTGAGATGCGACATCATGTAGCCCGCAAATTGAGGGGGTGTTGGTCGCTTGTTATTGGATCAACAAAAGAGATATTAGGCACAAAAGTGGCTATTGCTTTGTCATCGCGCAATGGTCGCTAAACATGAGCGAGAACAACGCTGTAAAAAGCGCAATGTTTGGTGTTGTGATGACCTCAATATTCAATGATGCCGGTCAGATGCCAACAGCTCTGTATACCCATGGTGTTGCGACGAATATTGTGACGCGCTTGGGGTGAGCTTCCACTGGCACGTGCCGCGTTAGTCTCCACTTTCAACGAGTATAGATATAGGGTTAAATTGGTTAAGTGGGCCTGTTCAAAAAACCTTATGTAAAGGTCCAGCCTTGCTAGGAGATGGCCCTGTCTGAATTAAGCAGCTACGAGGACCCACTAAAACACAACCCAAGACAACGAATGAGGTTGATCCTGAATTATCTCAAGTCGTGATAATTACTCCCAACTAACAAATCCCAACCCAGGCCGCTTTATTAACTATTGACTCTTATAAACCAAAAATGCCTGTTCCTTTTGAAGCTTTGATCCCTTATGGAATCATCACATTGGTCAGTATCCTGTATACCTTTTGGGAACGACATCTGCTTAACTGACTGACATGCTAGATGTTTGGCATCACTGGGGCTGGTCTTGGTGCTGTGAAGTACTGGCAGAATGGCTGGCATGCCCCACGTTGGTCAATTGACAATTGGGATAGAGTAAGTTGCTGTAGTTCTTTGAGTTCTTCTTGACAATATGCTTACTACGTTTACAGCAAAGTACGTTTTTAATTGAGCTCCATGTTCCATAGCCATACTAATGGCAAACTAACCCAGAACTGCAGTGATGGAGAGAGACATGCGCCTCACGGGCAACCTTCGTGGTCAGACTGATGGTCCCATAGCCCCTCCTGGGTTCGAACTCAATCACCCCTGGAAGGTATATATCTTCACCCAATCTCAAGAACCGCAACCACTAACGACACCCAGATCCAAAAACGTGCATTTTGATTAGACTTCATGTCATACCTGTGAAGGTCCATCAGCAACTTCGCACATTGCATCCATTAGATCCCAGAGACCAACAGTACACATACAGATCCAGAAACCGCACCGATTGAGTCCTATGACTAAATTGATTGTCGGTAATTACAGCTAGTTATACATGCTTCAACGGACATTGTTAAAGATCACGATGAAAACTGGTGTGTATATCATTTGTTTATTAATTAACTCACGAGATCGGGACAACACGTGCCTTATTCAGTCCCTCTAAAAGCATACAAGCCTGACATATGCCCTGGCTTGACATGTATCCACACCTCTCGCATCTTTTGAGAGTCTGCAGAGTGAAAGTGGACTTTAAAGTGACTTCGTGTTCGTTGGGATTGGTTTTTGATAATTGTGCTAGCGTCGTCTCCATCTTGCCAGTACTAGTCTTCGTTGAACAATTTTGCTTAGTCGAAGATCCTGATCCCTTGCAGGCACATGATGAACTAGGGTCTTGATCAACAAGACGAGCCATATCCTCACCACTTCGTACAATATCCAGAATAGCACTGGGTCGTACCCTCTCAAGATTCTTGACGAGTGCCCTAGCAGTTCCGCGAAAAGCCTCAGGACTGTAAAGGCACTCAGTACTGAAGTAGAGAAGTTTCTTGAAGTGCGCATACAATACAATTTCCTTTTCGTAGCAATACTTCAGTGGCTTGCTTCTCTTGACATCTTCGGTACCAACACCCGTGATTATACTAGTACTTCTAGATAGTCGAGGTACATCAGCACGCAGAAGGTTCATGAAGATGGTTTCAGCGACGTCGTCAGCGTTGTGACCAGTGACGACATGTTTGATGTTAAGTCGCTTAGCACCACGGTCAAGAGCCTGACGCCTAAACACACCACAATAAGTACAGTTGCCCTTCTTGCCAATGACCTCGACTACTTGATCCATTGTCCATCCATAAAGTTCGGAGTATCCCAGAATCGTGAGTGGCATGTTGTAATCCACGGCATTTTGCTTGACTGTCTCCAATGAGTCGTCACGATATCCAGTAATACCCTCATCGATACTCAAAAGAACGAGCTCAACACCATAATCGTAACGATTGTTGAGAGTCTTGAGTACTGATGCCAAAACCGTTGAGTCTTTTCCTCCAGATGCACCAATAGCGACTCGCTCGCCGCGGTAAAACAGTTCTGACGAGGTAATAGTGTGATGAACCTCCTCCTCGAAGACAAACAAGAAACACGGTTTGCATAATTTGTCATGGTTCTTGGGGCGCTTAATGACGGCCCGACCGACTTTGCATTTCGCACATACCGGCGGAGGCATGATAAGTTATGAGAATTAGGTGAAAGTAAGGTAGTGATCAAGGTGGTACAAGCACAACAAAGGCCGGGGATATTGACTACGATATACAGTGGCGGTTCAATTACTTGCGATGAATTTGGGTTTCTGGTTTTTGGGCTAAACCAAATGGAGCAAGGCATGTTTGTCAGCAACATACCATCGGGATTTTCCAAAAATCCATACGTTAAAGCGGGCCATGGCGTAAACGCCACATTGAATTTTCTCAACGCCGTCAAGCCCTAAGGTGGGTCGGATTTGTGCCCCACATGAATCTCCCCCCTCGCCAAAAAAAAATCGCCGTGAATATTTTCATTAAGCGAACTTTCTTTGACATTTGATCTTGGCTTGTTTCTTACATTTCCATCCGCAGTCCATAATCGCGTAACTACAGTCAAAATGGTGAGTACTTGATAATTTGGTCGATGATTTGAAGCATCCTGCAGTCCCTGCGTTGGAGTTGCTTTTGCTCAATATAGTTGGCATTCAGAAAGTCTGGTGATAGGACTATTGATGCCACTTGAGTGTATTCCGCCAACCTTGATCTGGAGACAGTCAAGATTCGGTGATGATGACGCCTGGAGTCTTGGTTTGGCCATATGCGAAAGCATATGGTCACAAGTTCTCGTTAGAGTCAATGAAGACCTTTCGTTAGCCGACACAGTCGCTAATCGTCTTCTTCTCAATGACAGGCCCCCAAGTCCGGAAAGAAGGTTGCCCCCGCGCCCTTTGGCGTTAAATCCTCTGGTGTCAAGAAGGCTGCCAAGGTTAGTACTCTCTCACTCTCTCCCTCTTATATGATGTCGGTCTTGAATCGACATTGTCCGGTGTATTTGATATGCTAACCATCATGTCTCTCCCTACAGAACCCTCTCATCGAGAAGCGCCCCCGTAACTTCGGTATCGGCCAGGCCATCCAGCCCAAGCGCAATGTCTCGCGCATGGTCAAGTGGCCTGAGTACGTCCGTCTTCAGCGCCAGAAGAAGGTTCTGTCCATCCGCCTCAAGGTTCCTCCTGCTCTTGCTCAGTTCCAGCAGGTTCTTGACCGCAACACCGCTGCTCAGGCCTTCAAGTTGCTGAACAAGTACCGCCCCGAGACCTCCGCTGAGAAGAAGGAGCGTCTCCTGAAGGAGGCCACTGCCATCAAGGAGGGCAAGAAGAAGGAGGATGTATCCAAGAAGCCCTACGTTGTCAAGTACGGTCTGAACCACGTCGTCGGTCTGATTGAGAACAAGAAGGCCTCGCTGGTCCTGATCCCCAACGATGTCGACCCCATTGAACTGGTTGTCTTCCTCCCCGCGCTGTGCCGCAAGATGGGTATCCCCTACGCCATCATCAAGGGCAAGGCTCGTCTTGGTACTGTCGTCCACAAGAAGGTAAGCATTATATCCGAATATAGCTGAGGCTAGTGACTTTCTAACCCTTTCTTTCTTCAGACCGCCGCCGTTCTGGCCCTGACTGAGGTCCGCGCCGAGGACAAGAACGAGCTGTCCAAGCTCATATCTGCCGTCAAGGAGGGTTACCTCGAGAAGAACGAGAACGCCCGCAAGCAGTGGGGTGGTGGTATCATGGGTGACAAGGCCGTCAAGCGTATTGAGAAGAAGCGGAAGGCCCTTGAGAACTCCCTGAAGGTTTAAGCCTCTCTGGACATTTGTCATTACAAAATAAAAAGTACAAAACCGTGGTCGGGACACGGAACAACAAAAAGCACACTCGAAAATAGCATGCTGGGCGAAGCACTGTGTCTTGTCATTCTTTCTTCACACATCATTTCTTGGGTTTTGTATTTTTTTAACTCATGGGTTTGGGCATGGCGCACAATGGAATCTTTCGCAGGTGGCAATTGACCACTTTGTTTTCTCTTCACATCACTGGCTGTTTGATACTGAGTACCTGTTGTAAAGATGTATCCGAGATGCGACTTAATTCAGTTGAGCAATGATTATGATCTGACGTGTAATAGTACTTTAGGAACGGAGATTATGATGGAACTCATAAAAATAAAATAAAAAGTAAAATGATACAACTTTGGTCAACGATGCATTAGCGAGGCTCTGTTTGCCTGTGGATGTGATATCTAGGGTTTGCTCGTCTTGTTCCCAGATTCAATTTCTTTTTCTTGGCTCGTTAAGGTGTACAACGAACAAGGGCTGTCAACCTGTCAACGGAATCAATGTGGAATTGACGGGCAACACCGAACGCCAAGGAATATCCGGCGACGGACGATTCGGGGGAAAGGGTGGCGAGCCTGTGAAGGGGGTCCTCTTCTCGGTGTAGGACGGATATAATCACTTGTCGTGAACTCGTACACCGCAATTCTATGGCCGATCATAGGGGCAAATAGAAGAAAATCAAAATAAACTATTGGTCGACAGATTGAACAAATCACCGGATATAGCCACCTGCGTTTGAGACTGAACGGAAGGATGACTTGGTCATGGTGGTAATGAAGGTCTATAATTCCTGAGATGCCGATATCTTCAGTTTGATTGCTTGGTACCTGTTATAAATTGGAAATAGTTTGTAAATGTCAGGCGTAATTAAAACTGAATTAAGCGAAGTTTTATAATTATTCAACATATGGCCCTTGTTTGTAGATAATGGCAATTGTTAGGGCTAACACGAGAGCACAACCCTATATACTTGTTTTTAAACTCTGGATTGGGTCCACAAAAACTGTCTTTCCCATCGCTTGGACGCAACATAGGACTCGAGTCAAGAGAAAAATGCAGTAATGCCCCGAGAGATCATAGAAAATGCCCTGGTCGCTAACGTCGGAGCTCAAAACGCATGATCATGAAAGCCCCACACTAACCCTTAAAGGTCATTTTAGGTTAAATTTGTATCTCTGGGCGTTTGTTTTGGAACGTTCTATGCGACGACTCGTGTTACGTTTCGAATAGGGAGGTGACCAGCTTTGGCCCAAGTCCGTCTCCGCGCTCCCGGAGGGCGACATCCCCCAATCATCATCTGTCCCAAAAGGTCAAAATAGGCCTAGGAGCACTCGATTTGGGCCTAAAGATAGGATCTCCAGAACAGGATACAATACTGCCAAGAAGTGCGTGTGGATGTTCTACTGGACATAACTGGCAAGTATATGAGAATTTAATAGACCGGTCTGGAACAAATTTGCTTTTTCCAATAGATAATTGGGGTTTTTTTTTGGACCCCCAAAGATTGCAATATGTGTTTCGCTTAGACATGTGCTGTGTCCTAGCCAAGACGAAGTTCGTCCAGGATCACTGTTGATATTCGCAGTTGAGAGTTATGCCAATGCGGTACTAGAAACAGTTAATCTACAATCAAGACTGCGGGTAAGCAGACAGCAAGAAGGGCGTAAACACGCCAGATAAGACCAAGTTGGTTACTATGCGTCTATTGGGGTGAACTTCCAGGAGTCAGGAGACAGCGCAGCGGCACCTTGGAAACCTGGGATGACGATAAAGATAATCCCAGTTATATAGAACAGAAAACTTAAATCAGGAAAGCAAATTTGATATTCCGAGCCATAGCCTCAAAAATCATCAAGTTTTCCTAGAAGTTGTTCGTTGCATACGACGGCGGAGGGGCAACGCAGCCGGGCTAGGGGACACATCCTGTCCACACAAGCCAATCCGAGATCAGTATTGCACAGTGCATAGCTGTCATGCGTATAAAATATTGTGAACACCCTGTATGGAAGTGGGGAGCGATGAGGCGAGAAGGTTACCTTGTGTAAGCCCGCAGATGGAGATCAAGAGGCCGTGAGCGTGGGAGCAATCCTCTGGCAATGATTTTCCTGTAATGTCGTGAGGGATGAGAAAAAAAACACCCTAAGGTATAATACATGTGGATACGGTGGATTTTCATGATGGGCGGAGTTGGAGGAGGGGGGGAGGTTGTGTGGTGTTGACTTGGTTGATGCATGATGAGCGGATGAAGCACGCGGATAGATATGGATAACAAAATGAAAGAAAAGTGTATGTCATAGGCTTTTTCGAATTAAGTACATGATGTCTGTGCGTTATGGATGCATACATCTAGATATATATATATGTATATCAAGCAGGCGGATAATGAAGGAGGCATGAATTCATGATGTCTGCTGACAAAGTCTGCTGACAAAGGAACAAAGTGAGTGACAGTTGGGGTGGTCTTTGTTTGGAAAGACCCCGAGGAACTAGGAAAGGCACTGAGCAGGGTGTATGGGAACTAGGCAAGTGCTTAGCATTTATGGGGTGGCGAACGAAGAGAGTCATGACTGACAGACAGCTAGTCTAGCCGAGAATCAGAGAGAGTAAAGGAGAAGAGATGCTGGCTGATTTCGAGGTTCCGAGTGGAAACAGAGTAAACTAGGAGTAGCACCTCCCCCAGACTTTCGGTTCCCCTACTTCCCCAACATATAGACGCTGTAGTACGTGCGTGTAAATCACGTTCATTCACCTATCGCATTAGTAGTGAACAAAAACGTACTGCGAGCTACAGGCAAAATTATGCATATATTGGTGATTTTTATGTCTGTACGTTTCATCCATGTTGGTGGTATTATCTATGGGGGGCCGACTCAGAAAACAGCCAGTTAAAATTAGCGCCTATCACCATTCTCGATAGGGAACTGAGGTTTCCCTTCCTGGCACAAACAAGACTGAAGGATTCTCTGCCAGAACTCGGTAGCTTCCTTTTTAATCCCTTTATCAATCCAACCACACGCTGTGGCGTCCCGGTGATTGCCCGCCTCGTTTGACTTGGTAAAGCACCTGCCAGTCGTGTGTTTTGCTAGTCCTTGGTTATTAAAAAGCGGAACCATAGCCAAAATTCTCCCTCTAACCAGCAAAAATGGTATCACGATGCATCAATCACAGCATCACAAACGAAACCGAAAACATCACCGGCCAAGAACAAAAGCCAAGCCGCCGAGCCCGCACCCATGTCATTTGGTTGCCCAAGCTTCCTCCAGGCCTGTCAATGCCTCAGCTTGGCACGCTGTGCGCCCGTCCTCTGTATGTACCCTTCTATGATTGACAACGGAGAGAGACAGATTGACTATGCAAATTGCACAGCTTCTTTCTTTTCTCGACCTTCTCTAACTTCCCAAGCTATTGTGTCTCTTCCCCCAGTTGAACCACTTCAGATTCACCCAGGGCCTCGCTCGGCCTGTTTCTGTTGCGGTTCTTGCCCCACATTGAAACACCACCCCTCCAGACCCCCGGCGGGGGGGGGGAAGAGCGCTAGGGATTCGTAGTCCCTGCTTTTTTGTTTATCAGTACTATATATTTCCCACTTATACGTTGGAGCTTGAGTTTATGTTAGAAGAGTTTGTATTTTTGGATCTGGTTTATGGCAGACCTGGTCCGTGAACAAAAGCCAAGCTCGCCATCCTCTCGTCATTTTTTCTTAGAACCGACACCCTTTGCTCCCCCTCAACACTCTCTGACGGTGGTTTCCCCAGAATATTGTCTTGGTATTCAAATATTGGAATAGATGAAATGTGTAGCCCCCTCCAAACATGCGCCCATGCTACAAGTATCTTTCTTGATGCTCACACCCTCCCCCTCCCTTCTCGGTGCTCATATGCTATGTGTTTCTGCTACTCATTTCCGTGAATAGCAGCCGTCTGAACAATCAATTCATGTTAAACCAAGCCAAGCCTGGGCGTAGGATTCCCTTCCTGGGATAACAACACCCTTCAACCTCATTGAGGACGGGGTATCTCTGAGGTTCTCCTGTCTATTAACTGAGCTGCCGCTTAAGCCAAGACGTTCATGACGATTCCCTAATTCATCTACTCGGTATAAGTACTTGCTGTAACCCCCCGGAGACCAATATGTCTTTGTTCTTATTCTCCTCTCTAGACCGTGTCCAACCAACCTCTCTCGCCTGTCTGCTCGATCGCAGCCCGCTTATTTCATATATTTTATATTTCTCTTCATCTTGTTCTCCTTCTTCTCTCCGTGCCATTCCTGCAGTAGTTGTCTTCCGCTCTGCTACCCCAAGTCACAAACCCACTTGCCTGTCTTTCCTGGGGTCGCCGCGCGAGCCAGTATCAGTAAGTTTATGTCTCCTCGTGCAGCTGACCCGCCCACTATCTATCTCGAGGCGACCTTGGAACCTCTGAGTGTTTCCACCACATACCCCCATATATCACATCACATAATAGTCCTTGCTTAGGTATCTCCGGGTCTTCCTCTCACTTCCCCACCGCCCCCACCGTCCCTACAGCCCCCTCTTCCCCCCCTTCGTCTCTCCCCTTCTCCCCCTTATCAATGCCAGAAATGAAGACGAGTGTACGGGAAGCCAAAGGTCCGCGGCTAATAGACCTGGTCTCCTTCCTGTTCACCGTCTTGTCCAATTCTCCATATGTAGTGGGTGTTCTGTTTCTGGTGTGCCAACAAGATCATGAAAACCCCGACAATTCTCCCTGGAACATGACTTGCTGACTTTGACTCTTGTCTGCCCTACATAGAAATACTCTTTTTAATCTCCCATTTTGCCATTATTTATTGTCCTAGCTATTTCTATCTTTCTTTCTTCGTACAGAAGCCTCCTTACATTTCTTCATCGTGCTCTCCTTGCTTTGTTGTGATATCCACATATCCGCTCTCACTTGTTTTCTTACAACTCGCGCTGTGCATTTGATTCACATATAACAAACTGCAAAATGTCTACCAGTAAGTTACACACCACTGTGCTATGTTATCTAACACTTCGTTCCGCTAACCCATTTGTGTCAAGGAGATACCTTTGAGTTTGCTATGAGCTCTAACCAGGCTTGGGCTGGTTACAAAGCTCACCAGAATCCGGCTTTCTTCCAGAAACTTGTCGCTGGCCAGTCGCCCACTATTCGTAAGTCACAGACGTATAGTAACCTCAAAAGAATCATCTTAGAACTTGCCTACTAACATTATATATTCTGTTTAGTCTGGATTGGTTGCGCCGACTCCCGAGTACCCGAGACTACTGTCACTGGTCTTCAGCCTGGTGACATCTTTGTTCATCGCAACATCGCCAACATCGTCTCCCCCACCGATATCAACACTTCAGCCGTCCTTGAATACGGTGTTGCCCACCTCAAGGTCCAACACATTGTCGTCTGTGGCCACTCCTCATGTGGTGGTTGTAGCGCTGCCCTTGTTGATGGCCCCGTCGGTGGTGTTCTCGACACTTGGCTGACCCCTCTTCGTGAGGTTCGTCTTCGCAACGCTGAGGAGTTGGATGGGCTCATCGATGACTCGGCCAAGAGCAGTCGCATATCGGAACTCAACGTTAGCTCGAGCGTTGCCACTGTCATGAATAATTGGACTGTCAAGCAAGCTATTCGTGAACGTGGCCTTCAGGTTCACGGATGCATGTTCGATTTGAGCTCTGGCAGGCTTGCCAACTTGGGTCTCGGCACTGACGACCCTTCCGTCGCTACTTCGACTTCCGGCAATGGTGTCGTTCGTGGCAAGCACGCCATGCTGGTGTTCCGCAACGGCAGTGCTGATATGACTGTTCGGTAAACATACCACACATGGACTATCATATTGATATCAGATACCCACCCCACAACCACCGTTTTTCTCTTTCTCTTTCTCTTTTTCTCTTCTCTTTTTCTCTTTTTCTCTTCTTCTATTCTCCCTTTCTTAACGATCATGATTTTCCCCTTCATATTTGCATGAGGATAAGACATGAGGTCATTTCTCACCTTTCGAGTGTTTATAGCGTTCGCGTTGGCTTTCGTCGTTATTTTTTTTCTGGAATTTCTTGGGTTTACCGTTTTTTTTTTTTTAGTTATACTGTATCTATAGGAGCAAGTTAATACACTAACAAAGGATTGATACATCATTTTCAATTTTCTAGATATAATTAGTACTGTGTCCAGAATTTCCCGGGGTTTGATGTTAGCCAAGTTTGTGGGGTGTATCATCGCTTGGTTGTCTCGGGTCATTACAGTCTGCAATTTGTATAGCCTGGACCAAAAAGAAACAGATTAAAATGCACGGGGCTGTTTACGCCAGAGTCACATGATGCAGAGAATAGACGGAGACAGCTGGTGCCACCTCTCTCTCTCTTTACAAGCAACAAGAAATCGACAGATTCATGAGACCATTTTGATCAAGGTTGTGTGGAGTGAAAAAAAAGAGTTAATTAGAAGGGATATATCGAATCGAGCAAAAGAAAAACGACGTGATATCAATAAATTAACCGTAAACCAGCTTGAAGACATCGTTGAAAACGAAGTAGCTTCCCGAAGCGTCCTTCATCAGCTGGAAGGCCTGGGTGTAGTTCATGGGACGCTGCTCCTCGTCGACCTATACGTAACATACGGTGAGAAACTAGAAACATAATATACACACAAGTGTTATGACGTTGATCTTACCAGAAGCTGACCAGTGACCAGAACCAGAACGCCATCCTGAACGGTGGGTTGGGCATCCAGAGTGCCGACAGCGTGCTTGACCTTCTGGAAAGGAAGACCAGAAAGTTTCTCGGTGATAGCTTGGGCACCAAGAGACGAGGCCGACTCAAAAGTCAGCATGGAGTTCTCACGCTATAGAACGAACGAATGTTAGTATGGCTATAAAAATTAGAGGTGCTGTCTACTCTTATACGACGGATATAATTGGATAGATGGACGCACGTAGAGAGCCGCCAGCTGGTTACGGTCGGAGTCGAAAGTGTTGTAGTAGAATTCGACGAATTGCTCTACATGTTGATGATGATTATTAGTCTCTGGATTTGATTGGATATGGCGATGATGATAGGACTGAATGTATGACGATCTGTGACGGTTATAGTCAAATGAGATATCGTGAGATGCGACGATAGCATTGACTTGAATATTGGACTCGGTAGATGGGAGAGTATATAATTATAGGAATATCGAATATCGGACACGTACTCGCCACTTCCTCAAAGTCTAGATTGGAGATGCCTTGTTAGTTACCAGCAATCACAAACATGCAAAATATGAACTCGAAAGCGACATGAGAATAGCTTCAGCTAAGCCTATGAAACGGGACTAAGGGGGACATCAAGCTTCAGATTCCGCGACGGAAATACAATAATTGCGCTATATAACCGGAGCTCAAATGCCGAGCGTGGACAACCTAATCGGCCGCCGTATATGTCGCCTCTAGTTTGACGATGATGCGTGCCTGCAGCAAATGCACACATTCCTCTGCCAGCATGAAGAAAAGAACGCTCACCCCTCCCCCGCACGCGTCATCGTCAACCGCAACTATGACAGGGTAAGAAAATGGAAAATGAACTTACTGCCGGCCATTTTGAATGTTGTTCTGGGGTTTGCTAGATTATCAAACTTCTAGATCGACAATCGGGACGTTCAGAAGAAGAGGAGGTCAAAACAATTGAAAAAAGGAGGCAAAAGAGGTTCATTAAGGAAAAGTTAATCGCTAATGCAAGGCGGGGCCACCCAACGATGAATTCCCAACTCCGCACCCATCATTTCCTAGCGGGGAAGCGTGTGTGCCCATAGAAGCAGCCAGAATGAGCAGCTGCGGGGCAAGCTTGTTGGTTTTGGGTATTACAATAGACATGTGGGTCAGATGCATATCTTCATTATAACGTTATAGTGGGGAGTACTGGATATTGACATATCCATCCTTTAAAAACCCTTTTCTTCAGATTACGACTTACTAAGTTGAACTTGCTTCTCAATAGTACAAGCCTCATGAAGCCATCAATTCATTAGTTGGCGGTTGGTGTGCCATGATAATTTTTGATATCTTTCGTAGTATTACGAACGAAGCACAATATTGGCTTTGGTAAGTCATTGCCAGTTTTGGATCTCCTTCATCTCTTTTTTACCTGATGATTTCTTCTTGCTCTTAAGAACGGCCAACTGAACTTCTATGTTGATCCGAAGAACACCATTTATATCTGATAACACATCAAATCTCCAGATTTTTCTGACAATTCATGCTCAAGAACTCATCACTAACTGTCATCCCAGATCATGTTTATATATCCAACAAGATACGTGTTTTGTAGTAGTCTATTTAGCTTTCTCTATCATCATTTGTTACCTCACTGCCTTCATGTGAAATCGTAAATGTTTCTATTGTCTCATGTGGTGATGTAACAGAGACTAGATTGTCATATCTACCTCCATCCCGTTTCACGATCCTTCGCCAACTGGATAATTACCTTGATATCTAACGTAACAATTACAGACGATATAAACTCCGGTCTGTCTCAAACTCGGATGTAGTCTACTGAACCATACCCAACAAATAACATTACCAGATATCCCGAACTAAAAGGAAATAAAATACACAAAGGAAAAACGAGTTAACGTGATGTAAAATGCCAATGAACTCCGTTTTATATCCCTTGTCCCACCCCTAAACCTCCATTCCTCCGCCCACCAGAAGACCGTGAATCCATATCTCGAGCGGCGCATGTGCATATGAAGCGCGCCATTGCAGCCAGACTCTCTGTGGCATAAAAACATTAAAATATGAAAAAAAAAAAAAACAGAAGAAAAGAAACCGTCCACCCTTGATACCTACTTTGCTTTGATTGCGTTGACGTGACCAAGCCAACATCAGCTATCTAATTCTGGTTGTTTACAGCTCTTCCTCTTCCATGGGCGCAGGTCCCGAAGATGCTGCTGATGCCAAAGGAGCCAGAGGAGATGCTAGTGAACCGGAAGCCGGCGTGCCTGAGATGACAGAGTCCATGCCAGTGATGGCAGCAAGACCTGCCGAAGCTGTAAACAAAGATGAGGCGACTTCATTCGACTGGCCACTTGGCCGGTGTCTCTTCAACGGACTGCCAACGATGCCATTAACATCTTCAACCATTCCACTGGAACCATCCTTGTTGTCGCCTGTCGAATCGCCGCCCATACCAGTAGCGGAAGGAGTTGACCTGTTAGACCTATCGAGCTCGGCAGAGTGGGCTCTCTTGAGCTGTTGTGCAAAAATGCCGTATTAGTAAACCTAGCGTTGCACTATGTATTTATGAGATATCCGCCTTACCCGAATGCGGTTGACACCATCAGTCAGCTCGCCGCCAAAGTTGCCATCATCAGGAGCAATCGAGGGTCCTTTATCGTCCCCATCGTCCATGCGATCTAGGATGGGGCTAGTTTCGTCATCGTCGTCACTGTCATCCTCATCCATGCTCCCCCCAGCAAGTTTCTTCTTCTTCCTAGATGTGCGCCGTCTAGAAGCATCATTAGAGTCGCGGAAGGATGAGAAGCCAACAGTTCCATTAGTCTTGAGGGGGTTGAGAGTGCCAAAGTCGAGTTGGCCGGAACGGCGCTTAACGGCCATAGGGCTTTCGGTCACAGGTTTCGTACCCAGAATTCCAATCTTCTGAAGCTGGCCTATAAGGGGTTAGTAAAACTAACGTTGGAAACTTCATGCGACTATGATGACGATAATCTTTGTTTTTTTACGGTTTGTACTTACGTTCGCCACGGTAGAAGAAGGTAAAGGTAGCATAAGGCTTATCAGGCCCATCAATTCCCGTAACAGTCTGGGTGCTGATAGTGCTTGGGTCTAAGGTCTTGGGCTTCGCAAAGCTGGTAGTGTGCTCAACGTCGGCCTCAACTCCACCTTGGTTGTTTTCAGTCTCCTCATCGTCATCGTGAGCGTCGAACTGGGGTGAGTACTCGCCCTTCTTGATTTCTCCCGAAGCCAAAACGCGAAACATGGCGACCTTGATCTGACCAGTAGCCTCCGGGGGCTCGTCGTCGTCAGAATCACTAAACTCGTCGTCAACGGCCTCCAGAGGGGCAGACTGGTCGGCACCATAGCGTAAAGTATCTCTACGGCTACCATCGCCGCCTTTCTCGCGATTGCGACGAGCCTCAAACTTCTGGCGGCGGCGCTGGAGCTTTTCGGCAGCATCGTGCCCCTTGAGATCTAGTCCATTCAACCATCTTTCTAAACCAACTTCCCGGAAAAGGAATTCACGCTCAGCAAGGCCACCGCCCTCAGATTCGGGAACCTGGACCCATCTGCTGTTGACCCAAGTTTCTTCGCCAGGACGTAAAAGGGTAGCAACCTCCTCCTTGGCGCGGCCGTCAAAATAGATGTAAGCGGCAATAGTCTCGTTCGGGGAAGAGGTCACTGGAATGTAGGGGCTCACACCGCTGGCAGACTTGATAGCTCCGTTAGGGCCAGGCGCGCTGCCCACAAATTGCGGCTTAGGCTTGGGACAGCCGGGAGAGGGCTTTGGAGTTGAATAAGGGATAGCCAGACCGGGAGTAAGCAAGGTAATAGAGATGGCGAAACGAGCGGGTTCAGGCTTGTTGGTGCCGGGCGTCAGGGTGGGCTGTGGGACGGGAATGTAAGAGCTAATCCGAGAGAAACGAGACTGCTTCTGAAGACCATGCTCGGCGACGGGCGCGCCATTAGCATGAATGCTGACAGCTATGCCTTTGAAGCACGGCATGGTTGGTGAGTTGCAGGCGATCGGTTGGATGGAAAGACGGAGGATGGCGAAAATAATTTTCGAACACGCGCAAAGCTGGCCCTATCAAGGAAAGTAGTCGAGGTAAGTCGGGGAGGGGTGAAGATGGTGGGCAGCCAGATGATAGGTAATGGGTTGGTACGTGGTAGGCGGTAGGCGGTGTCGATATCAGAGCGACAGTACTGATGGGCGGACCGTTGAAGACGAGGGCAACAAGGCGGTCTGCTTTGTCGAGAATGGCAGAATATCACGAGCGAGAGGAGTGACGAAAGACAGGAACTTGAGGGCCAATGTTGACGAAAAGGAAAATAAAAAGGACTGGATGGAGGAAAAAGTTAGGTTTTAGAAGCGCAGGTTTTGATGATGGGTCCTCGAAGGTGGATGCGTTGTTGCGGGTTGCTAGGGGCGGTAACGATAATGCCGGCACCAACTAACTACTTGTAGTATACACGCACAAGTCTGGTAGGCTGACCAACCAGATAGAACCGTATAATAGCGGTGTTGATGGGAAGAAGGCGGTAAAAAGAAGAGGCGACAGCGGAGTGATGGAGCTTGTTTAAGCCAGATCTAGGCGTTGGTTTATAGAGGGAGCGGGGGATGTCGAAGCAGCTGGCTGGCTGGCCAAGGCAAGGATGGACGGGACAGCAAAACATGGATAAGCTTGCGCTGTCACAGTATTTGAAGAGACTGAGGAAGCAAAAGCTCAAGTATTCATGAAGCTACAATGATGAAGTCGATTCAAGGTTTCGTTGCAAGGAATTTTTTTTTTTTTTTTTTGCGATAATGCACATACAGGTAAATCACAGGATACAGATCAAATTCTAATCAATCTGTATTAAACGACTACTCGAGCCGATGATACAATGAACCTGTGGATGGATGGATGGATGGATGTGTGGGTGGATTGGCTCGAGGATGGCGGATCAGATGGAGAGACGAAGACACCCAAGTGCTCAATCAGTACACAGTGATGTGCCATGAAGTCCCTTTGGCGATGGCAACGGGTCTGAATCTTTGATGGTTTCCATACGGATTTTTTTTTCATGTCTTTATGCGTCATCATGTGAGGTGCACAATTATAAGTCTACTCACGAGGTTCGTTCACCATGTTCGAGACCTCGTGTCGAGAATCATTGTAAGAGTCAGTACCTACCTACATGCATACATATAGACATACAGTACAACAAGTGCTTATATTGAAGCCTTATTTTTATGTAGGTAGGTAGGTAAGTACGCCCAAAAAGGAAAGCAGCTAAGGAGGGGCGATTCGTCAGAAGGAAGGTGGGGGATTAGCATTAGTGCAGTGCGTTGTCAATGATTATGAGTTTGTTTTGTTTAGGGGGATCTATTGGTGGTTCAGGGGATAAGTCAGTCAATACTGTTTCCATATAAGACGGCCTAAGGCCTAAAGTTGTAGTGGTGGGGGGGGGGCTATAAACACAGATAGAGACAATGAGGGGAAACAGAGAAGGATGAGATAAAGATGTATTCCTTGGTGGCGAGAACTAGAGCCGATTGTTAGACGTTGAATCAAGGTCGCCGATATTGTAAGAAACATTAGTAGATTTAGGTATAACTACATAAAACAAGCAGAGTTTTGAAGAAACAGAAGATTCAAACATCAGATTCATCACAACATATTTGATTCCACCCCAATATAGCAAATTGCAGATAAGGATAAGGGGGAAGCGAAAGGAATGTGCAGCTGCATACCATACAGAATAAGTCAACCAAGCAAGCAAGACCACTGATACCAATGCCCACCACTAGCATCATATTCTCAGAAATAAAAATAGGCCAACAGTCTAGAAACTAATATGTATCTTGGGAATTGTTTTGGTTTACTTACATATAACAATCTTGATGCAACATGTCTACTTCTTTCAAGATATTGACATCAAATAGTCATCGACGGATCAAAACTAAGAAGCGGATGAAGTCGATGTGGAAAGACAAGGCGGCTGTCTGTCTATTAATGCAACCAACTAATGAGTGGCAGGGGGACCCACACAACGCGAGTTGGGAGTGGTTTCCTTTTTTGTGTATTTTGCTTACCTAAGAACAGATTGCCATTTAAGGAAAATAACAAAAACACAGCAATGAAAAACAAAAATACAATACAAGATTTTAGATTTTAGATTTTAGATTTAGGGGGGCTGTACTGTATTTTTTTCAGATTATACTAAATGCCCAAGAGAGAGTTGTGAAAAAGAAACAAAAGACAGACTCAGGATCTCATAGGAGAAACCACATGCATTTTGAGGTGCAGGTCGGGTCACATCTAGAGTCAGGCCAAGTTCTCGCAAAGCAAAGTCACTACACCTTGCAATGATGAAGGACAACCAACCCAGTGGCGTCAAGAATTATTGGTCATTATGACATAAATTCGTGTTATTATTATTATTTTCCTTCCCCCCCCCCTTCTCTTCCTCCTATATTCAATTTGTCCGGGCAATCACAAAAAATTTTCATCTTTCGAGAATCTAGTGGTGGGTGGCTGGAACCTTCATCACCAAGGCCCAGCCGAGTTTAGCTTGACGATCATGAACATCCAAGCTCCAGGGTTGTTTGTGTATTGAGCTTGCCCAGTCTAGAAAAGACAATTAACTTTGGAATTTTTTTTTTCTTCCTATTAGAATAGATGGAGGTAATGTGCTAAAGCTGAGCTAGCATATTATGGAACACACTTCAAGGTGTCTATAGCTCAACATCACAAATTTGGCATACAATCAAAGATTCTTTTTACAGTGTCTTTGTAAGCAAAAAAGAATTCGGAAGAGAAAGGTATTAAAAAAAAAAACTGCCCCCCCCCAACAGAAACCAAGCAAGTCCAAAATGAAACATGAATTCAGGATCCAGTTCATCCCCACCGCCTGCACAACAACCCCACATTGACTACAAGGGCACCAAGCGCCTAAGCTTCTGCCACTAGACTTTTCTTGTCTCCCTGTTTTTCTTTTTCTCTTTTTTTTTTTTCCTGTGCTCCAGCTGTCTTTTCTCGAATCCGCCGAAACCCAAAAATGGCCATTTGATGCAGTGACAACTGGGCACTTGAGTGAACATATAATTTATGCTTGTACTTACAAATAGTTATAGACTCGACACTTTCATTCCTCCAATCTGGATGTTGTTGATTCTCTATCATCATTGGTGCTTAATTTATCGTTCTAGTCCAATAGGAACGGAATGGTATGTGCTTACAAATATGTATGCATACAGCGTCGTCTCCTTACTTCACAAATGTGTCACTTCTTCAAGGCTTCGTCATGTTTGGAATGATGGCCGATTACAAAAATATGGACATGGTCAAATCGGTCAAGGGGTAAAGCTGACATGGAAAAAAAAAATTAAACTCTGTCATATTATCAATTCACAAGCCCAAAGTACGCAAACAGATAGGCATGTCTAAACTCAATATTGGCCCTCACTTATCCATCTCTCGAGACTGGCGTCGTCTGACAGAAAGACTGTCTTGGTGTCCTCGCCATCCGCTGCTCGAACCGGTTGTCTGAACATTGTCCAATCCGTCTTCGCTATCCTCCTCCTGCTTGATAGACTTCTCTTCGTCAGATATAACAAGCTGATCATCCAAGAAAGAATCCAGTTCATATGGCTCAATTTTGCCCTTGACATCGGTCTCAGTTGCTTCTGCGTTGTCCTTGGGCACGCCATCAGCAACTTCACCTTCAAACTTGGCACTTGGGATCATCTCGTTATCGAATTTCTCCGGCTTTGCATCCAAGTCAAAATCATCATCGTCCAAGTCAAGTTCATCCTCACCAGAGTCCGTTTTGAGCTGGGCATTAATCTGCTGCCGATCAGTCGTCTCTTGAGAAGTACCCTTCAATCTCCTAGGCCCTCTGCGGTTTTCGGAATGCAAATCGTCATCAGATTGTTGACTCAGGTCAGATATAGCGATCCAGATAACCCATGTTGTGGTGGTAAATGCCATTGACGCTCCCCAAAAGAGTCCCGTCAACGCGATATAGCAGATTGTCCGGTAGTGGTACATCAGGTACCGCAATCCACTCATCCTAGCGACTAGTTTCACAGATGCCGAGTATATCTGGATTGATTGACCCGCTTGGACTTCCACGAATATGAGCTTTGGCAGTTTTTCCGTTGTTGAGAATTTAACCTTCTCGGCGACACGCGTCTCTATAATCATCCAACTGCCGTCACCCGTAATGACGTAGAAAGGAAGAAAAACAAGACGTCGAATCATGGCAACAAGAGGGTCACGATATGGTACCAGAGATGGCCGTCTAGAGCGCAACAGCAATGATTCCCGCGGCACCGATGTTGCCAAGCTGGACGAACTCACTGGCACGTCTTGGAAAGCCGGCAACACATCCAGGTTATCCAGGTTCGAATCTGAAGATATTACTAGAGTCTCAATCATAAAATTGCCGAGTTCTAGATTCTTAGGGGAAACGGGAAGCAATAGTGAGATGCTGATATCATAGTCCTGATTAATCCTGGGAAGCCTATCCTCTAGAGCAATTAGACTGAAGGGGTTGACTCCTTGCCTATCATTGACTTCAGGTTAGCCCAAACTTCAAGAACAAAGTGATTCTTATTTGCATGATATTGAATAGTCCAAAGAACTCACCCATATTGAAGATAAAGCGGCAATGAAATGGAAGCATCTGGTACATAGTTGATATGAAATAGAGCCGTAGCAATTGCCGAGAGGGCCAGAGTCACAGTATAGCTCGTTGCTAGAATGCTAACGTTGATGACACCCTTGGCTGCTCGTCGCGACTTGAGCGCGCTCCAAATCTGGGTTATCAATTTCTGTGTGGTTATATGGTCAGAACAAGGCTATGATTTATAAACAGCTCACTGGAAGTTACTCTGAGTACTCAAAAGCTCTAGAAACTAAGGGATTCATACCATTATCGAATTACAAGCTTTGGTCTGTTTTAGACTGCCATGAATACGATTGTGTGAGGACTGAGAATGCGATTCAATTGATGACGTGGGGAGGGTTAGGCTTGGGTTAGTTGGGTTTCTCATCAAAAGGAGCAGCAGTGCACCAGGGTTACCTTGTATCGAATCCAGTCAAGAACTTAGCCACCTGAAAACTACCGATATTTCCAACAACAACTAGGTCCAAAGATTGGTCAAATACAATAATGATATCAAACTATTATAATAGCATTCGGTTTGTCCCTATTCGCTTTATCCAAGAACATTTGGTTTATTATTTGCAAGTGGCAAAGCGACAAACAAAAGTCTGTTAGGGTTACTATGTTCAGCATTGTGATGATATCATCCTCTCAACACTGAACCATAAACGATAATTCCTCAAATCGGGAAGCGAGTTTAAATTTGCGTAATATTGTCCTAAAACAAACCACTTATCATATAAACCACCGTTAGGCATTAATTATCTTAAAATCATTAAATCAAAATCCAAACACCATAAAAAAGAATTCCAAGTAACTTCATCTATAGCGCCTGAAGATAGTTACTAGGAACTAGTCCGACTCTACCACCTGCGTTGTGAACTTCGGCTTCCCACCAGCCGTCATCCTGGTGCCGAAGAATAGCAAGAGTATCTCCCTTGGAGAAACCAAGTTCCTCCGAAATAGCAGCTTGGTATGCATACATTGCCCGAGCTAGATAAAAATATGTTAGAAAGGATAATTAATCTTACACAAGGCTATCAGAACCATCTTACCGAAATGTAGTATTAGACGCCCATCACGGGAGTATTGCCGAGATGGGTCGGCCACACTTTTGCTACGTTGGCGACCGGATCCCTGACCAGGTCCTTCGTAGAACCCCATGGCACGGGAACTGTTGCTTGTCCCGGGTCGACTATTGGGCCGACTCCCTGCACGCTCTAGTTGCATCCCGTAGTCCGGATCTGTTGGAGACACAAGTTGCATAGCCATGTCCCCATTTACATGATTACAACTAGGGCGACTTTGACTAAAATGATCGGCAGGCGAGCCTCTCATGGAATGACTAGTACCAGGTCTGTTGTAGAAGTTGGGATCTCCTCCACGCTTGTTCATGCTGTTGTTGTGCATACTGACACGTGAGTTTGATCGAGCATGTCCTGATGGTGCATTGGGTGAAGCAGAGCGACGTGATGTTCTTTGATCATCGCTACTCATGCGGGATGACCCATGAGCCGGAGCCGGAGACATGGATCGATGTCCCGATCCCCGTCCTCCATGACGTGTGCCTGAGCGAGGAAGTGACGACGAAGAATAATTCCCATCTCCAAACATACTGCGTGTCTGTCCAACATATTTCTCCGAAGCTTCCTTCATAGCTTTAGCGGTATGGGCTGGCGGTGGAGCACCCAAACGTTGGACTTGCCCCTCATATAGGGGAGGCGGAGTCCCCCGCTTGGCTGCTTGCAGGGAGCCATTGGCTGAGAACCCTGGGGCCGGCGTCGATATTCCGGCATATCTATCAGCAGATACCCGGCTGGAAGACTGTTTTGGGTTAGTAACAATTTTAAGCTCAGCAAGAGCCATAGCAAGAAGATCACCATCGTCCTTGACGGGTGGGGGTGCATGATTGTCAATCAAGGTGCCGTCAGAAACCAGAAGCAGATTGCCACCGACTCCCAAAGCCATAGTAGCATTTCCAGTGATGGAGTTGAATTTAGATGGCCTAGAGGTGATCAATTGAGATGGGGGGGGCCCAGTTGACACTGGCGGCGCCGTATTGTAGGAAATGGGGTTTTGATGCTGACTAGGGTTTGGGGATGCGTTCCAAGAATTCCGTGGTGCTATAGAGGATGACTCTAATGGTGCTGGTGGCGCTTGTACGACCGGTGCCGCATGTGAGGCAGGGGACTGAGGTTGAGGCGGTTGTTTCCGCGGCCCTGTGTAGCTCAGTACCCTTATCGGTGACTGCTGCAAGGAATCCGTCACGGAGTGGGAAGATGCAGGAAGTGGGCGTTGGTCTGTGGCGGGTTGAGTTATGGACTCGGGGGATGCTTGTGAAGGCGGTTCCGGCAATGCAACAGGTGATTGCGAGAGTGACGCCTGCTGTGACTGGTGTTGGAGTTGCTTGACAAGGGGATAGGGAGGCTGTGATAACGCATCCCGCTCCTTTGTGCTCTTACGCCTGAAAGGACTGTGACTCTGGAAGAACCCACTTCGTTTCTTCATGACACGCTTGTCCTTATCAGATATGCCGCCACTTGATGCAGGATCTGTCTGTTTAGTAGGAGATACAGAGCCACTTGGAGCTTCCATGCTAGAGAATGAAGCTGGGTTCGAGTAATCGCTTTGTACCGTGGATTCTCGGCTGGACGGTCTCACAGTGCTCGTGTTTGGACCGGCCTCAGCGGGTGTTCCATCTCCAGCCCAGGAAGGAACGATTGTCTGACTCCCTAAAGTCTCTTCGTAGGAAGGAACAGTCGGAGTTTCCGGGTCAGATGCGGCATTTATGGTGACTGGAGGGTTCGGATCGATGGGTCGTGGTAGTGATGGCGCTTGGGTTTGGGGTTGTACCTGTTGTTGAGATGATTGGGCCTGAGAAGATGGAATGGCTTGTCGTTGGAGCTGTCCGGATGGCTGCGAATGTGGTGGGGCTACGGCTGCCGGGACAACCTCCTGAGCGGGCTTGGGTACCGTCTCGATTGCCGGTAGAGGCGCCTGTTGAGAATCCTGGCGAATGACAAGACGTGATTTCTGTTGGGCTATTATTTCGTGGTCAACCGCGGGACTAAGAGGCTGTTGTTGCATAATGCTGGGTCGTGCAGAAACAGGCTCTATCTGGTTGTCGGGTATATCCTTTGAAACGGGGGCCTTGACCTCGTGATGCGATTCGTACGTCGACGGTTGAGGGGATGATGAACGGAAGGCAGGGTTGATACTGCGGGGGAATTGAGCAACTGAGTAGTTTTCATCTTCATCGGCATCGGAGATCGAATCAGTAGCATCTCCTCTAATAAAGTTGATGTACTTGGGAGGATCGGGAATTTCCTGGCCGGTGCCACGCTCGGTAATGAATGTGACAATGTCCTTCTCTACATCCATTTTCTCAAGTGAGAGGCGAATCTTCTCACATGATGCATCATCGCTAACACAGACAGTGGATGCGATATTGGCAAAGGCCCACAGACTACTCTTGGTAAAGTCAAGTCTTTCTTCCTCGAGATCCTGAAACTTGTCGGCCGCCGTCTTCCATTCACGGTTCCATCGGGCTGTCGTCTCCTCCAGAATCTTGACTGCGTTTTCATACTCTGTGTTGGAAGCAGCAAGAGCAATCTGAGTCTTTTCTAGTTTGGCTTTGTTCTTGCGTTCTTCCTGGCCCATGACCATGTGTCCTTGGGCAAGATAACCTTTGATCTTGAAAGATTCCTGCTCAAACTTATCGCGTGTCTAGAAATTTTAGTTAGATACAACTTATATTTTACAAAAGATGTCCCATATGGTACAAAGTCCAAGTGCTGGATATCTCCTCATCGACATACCTTGTTGACCTGTTGTGTCTGTTGCATCTTTGTTTTGAGAAGTTTCTCAATTCCATTCTGTACGATCTTGCGACGTTCCTTCATGGCCCCGGAGAAAGCGGCAAGAGGCTCCTCGAGTTCACTCTTCATCTGAGCGGCGATATTTTGATGCTGCTTTGCCATGGCTTCCACTTCCCCTCGAACAGTATCCAGAGATAACTTCAACCCCCCCATCTCTTGAGATCCAAGAGGTTTCTTGCAGAGGGATAACAGTCTTCGTGCATACTCATCCTCGATAGAAGCTCGTGCTAGCAACTTGTTAGCATGGGAAATACTCACTCAACATGAAACTGGCATATAAATACCAGTATAGAAAGCCTTGAGTTCGTCACAGGTCTGCTTCGCGGTATTCATCCGGACCAGCAGAGGACCGACACCTGCGTCATCTTTACCCCAAAAGTTGTTGGCAACTAGAGCATTGTTAGGTTCAGATCCTCGTGGCACTAGGGGTACGGGGAGGTTGAGAATACTTACAAGAAAGTGCCACCGCAGCAGGCACGTCCCCAACAACCGCGGGCATGATAATAAACGTTCACCTTGATTTCAAAAGTAGCGATGGTTAGAACGTTGCTGAATTGAAATGCATAGGGACAGTCTTGTAGACTAACGAATGATAAGACTAAAAAATATAGTAATAGGAAAAATTATTCAGTGTTGATAAAACAGCCTTTAAGTGTCAATGAGATATATCTCCGGAGTGAATATTTCGTTGTGCTGTAATGAGGTATCGTTGTGCGTTGCATCCAGATCTAGTGCGCTCACCACTCATCCATACTATACAGAGAGCTCTTTCTGGACAGCTCACACACAGCTCTGGTGCATAACTGATGACGGCATCTAAATGCACAAGAGTTGGCACAGCAACGTAAAAGCATGGTGCATTCGGATCACGTGCTTAATCATATGACATTTCGTGCCAAGCTAACGGACGTCTGGAAATGTGGAGTCTATTCAAATTGGAAACAAGATGCACCTATCAGTGCGCAAACTGTAGTTGGTACCTGCCGCAAAGAAATAGAGGTGCTTGCCAACCCCGATCCGATAGTGGACCAAAGTTGACCTAGTGCCACCTAAAGTCAGCAAGCAACACCTGTTTTCAATTCGAATCTCTTCCTCCCACTTTTCCTCTCTCTTGCAAACCTCAGTTACGCTTCATACTGCATCATCGTCATTATCTTCGTTTCACATCTGAAGCAGTAAGCCGAACTGCATCACTTGTTAATCTCCATCTGTCTTCGATTTTTGGCCCTGGCAAGCCCCGTCCAAGTCGAGTGTGTTCCGCTGCATCACACATGCACATTTGCATATACAAGCTAGCTCCAGAACCTCCCACTATTGTGGCGAAAGTCTTTAGACTTAGTTTATCTGTAGCCTTCCTCCCCGCTCAGCCTTCTCTCTCGAAGCTCAGCCTTAGCCTCATTGAAATTGTCAAAAGTCCGTCCTGATCGCACGACCAATTCTTAAAAGTTAGTTGCTTCTGCAGTCGTACCAATTCGCCTTGCATTGCGTGTCTTCCTTCACCAAAGACCCATTGGCATTGAAAAAATTTACTACGCTTGTCAATTCTCGATCTTTTCACCACTTGTCATCTCATCTGCCCCCCCACCATACATCGCCCTTTCCGTCTTCGAACCTGCACACTATCTTTTGCTCTACCCGCGACAAGCACCACCATTGATCTTTGGCAGTCACTCCGCCACCCTGAGCAGTCTCTTGTGATTTAGCTCTCACCTACCTTAACCCACCACGACAACCTCATGGTACCGCAACCAAGGGGTGGATCGTTTTCTCCGACTCCTTCTGCGCACTCCCTCCAGACAGGAACCAGTCATTCTCCTCATCCAGCTCATACACAAACCAGTCTTCTCAGCGCAGCCGCTAGCCCCAGTATCAATAGTCCAACGGGAAGCAATTCCATAACCAACATCGTGGTTGCCCAGGTCTACTTCCTTCTGGGTAGCCTTCAAGACGATAAAGATCGAAGCAAGTGGGAGTCGCACGTAGATCAGCTTCGCAAGGTACATTGCATTTGCCTCCACATCCATAGTTTTGCCCTTCCTGTTTAATATTTTAGTAACTAACAAGGGTTGATTGTGATAGCTCGTTGACGATAGCGGAATGGAGGTCTTTTCCAAATATTTCGCTCGGCTCGTAGCCGCCAATGCTTCTCACATCTTTCCTGGTCTGGGGAGAACGGCCTCAAATGCGCCCTCCGCCAATTACCAACTTATAGGCGACGAAATGCACAAGATTGCTGTATACCCCGACCAGGCCCGGAAGATTGCCGAGTCTATAGAGACAGGATCTGAGGACATATTCCGTGATTTTGACCTCTCTACTTTCATGGATCATTTCAAACTTGATCCTTTGGAGAAGACTATTCTCGGTTTAGCCTTCAAACTTGGTGGTCGGTCAGAGCTTAAGACCAAAGGTAAGTCTCAAGCTACAAAATTCTATGTATATACGCTAACAGTTGTTATGTAGTCGATGCTATTCTTTCCGCCAACTTCAATTCTTTTGTCGAAATCTTGTCTCGTCCTAATGGTCCTCATCACGACCACCTCAACCCAGCGTTTGTTTCACTGATCGTCGACCGGTTCATACAGTATCCTCCACCCAACTTCACCGATGGAATCAAGAGTGAACTATCGCGCAAGGTTCTCGATCGATATGCTGACCCTGCTGGTGTGGCGCCGCCTTCCGAAGTCATGACCGCTTTGGACCTCATGCGGATACTTGCAGACAAGCCTGCAAATGCCTTGGCGCTTCATATGCAATTAATTGGCGGAGACTTTACCAAGGATGAAGGCACCTGTGTGCGCCAGCTCCAGACGGTCCAGTCCCGGCTCAGTAACTTGCAAATAACTGAACCCCAAGTCTCAGCTGCTCTCTTATACGCTTGTATAAGCCAGAATCCTGAGTTCAAGCCTTCGATTTTGATTGCTGCCCTGAGAAAGGTGTTACCATCCACCTTTATTTGGCCTGACGTCATTCGGAATTTTGACCACAAGACTGCTCGTATTTCGTCTGAACAATTTCTCTCACTTTACCACGCTCTTCTCCCTGTTGCCAAAGATGATAGTATTCGGCCGCCATTAGACATACAAACACTTTGGGGAGGGAATTGGGATAATTCGGAAGCCGTTCTCTCGTTTGTTTGTGCCTTCGCTAGTCATGGCCCTGATACCTTGGATGCGACAACAATTCCTGGCTTGACTTCCAGCATTTCCCTTGACATGTACGAAGACTGTCCACCTGCCGTGCAGGAACGTGCAGTCTTTGCAAGCAGACATCCTCTTTCCTCAGTGTTGGCTCTATCCGCTGTGTTCCATTCAGCTCTTGACTCGAATCATGCTTCTCAGTCTACGGAAGCCAAGCGCTTATTTCAAGAGGTTGTGCTACCAAACATTGATCTGTTTGTCGTATCTTCCTTTTCAGTCCCCAAGCCCTGGCCCACAATGGCTTCTGACACCCTCATGTCGCTCTTCAACAATTTTTATGGCCAGAAAGCGCACCACCGGGAGTTCGTATTTGAGAGTCTATGGAGAAAAGATAGCGAATGGGTTGTACGTCAACTCATGGATGTCCATGTCAGTCAACCGACTGAACTTCCTCGCATTTTTGAGTTAGCACTGACGTTCAACTGGCTTGATGTTCTCCTTAATCTGGAGAATGGATTCGGCATTGACCTCGCTGCCTACGCCCATTCCCAGAACCACCTTGATCTGAATCTTTGGGCACAAAGACATCAAGAAAATGCCACTGAGATGGCGAACAATCTCATCCAGTTCCTGAACATCAAGGCGCAATTTGAAGGAACGCAAGATCCCCAGGCTCCGCCAACCAGTACCCCTCTGCATGTCAAAACTGTTTGTGCTTTTTTTAACATCATCGAGAATTACCTGGGAAATGTTCCTACCCCTGCGTTGACTCGAGTTCAGCGAGCCTGTGTCACGGTATACCCTCGGTTGATCAACTATGGTGCGGGATTCGATGACATCATTGATTCCAATAGTCTTAACGGTAATCAATTACCGCAGGCTGCAAACAGTCGTATGGAAGAACATTATAAGCGAATGTATGGCGGAGAAATTGATTTCCGGGAGATTGTTGAAATTCTCCGGAGTTATAAGCACTCGCGTGATCCGCTTGATCAAGATGCGTTTGCTTGTATGATTCATGGGCTATTTGATGAGTTCACCCATTACAAAGATTACCCCCTTGAGGCTCTTGCTACTACGGCTGTCTTGTTTGGTGGTATTATCTCCCACAATCTCATTTCAGGTCTACCTCTAAAGATTGGCCTTGACATGATCATGGAGGCCGTCCGTGACTATCCTCATGAGAAGCCCATGTTCAAGTTTGGTTTCCAGGCACTTCAAACAATATCGTCTCGATTCCACGAATGGCCTGCATTTTCTCGTCAGCTGGCCATTATCGAGAATCTTCGTAACTCGGCCAACTGGCACAAACTACAACCTGCTCTTGAGTCTTTGGAGGAGGGATCTAACCAGGCCAATTCATCACAATCCGACCACCAGACTATGCAACCTTTCAGCGCTATCCACATCGATCCGCCCCACCCCGATGTCGAATCCGAGCCCCCAAGCGACCCGCAGCAAGACAGATTCAAGTTCCTTTTGAACAATGTCTCGGAAGAGAAGTTGATCAAAACCTGCGAAGAGCTTGAATCTCTATTGGAACACAAGTATTTGCAGTGGTTCGCTATTCAATTAGTCGAAGAGCGAGCCAAAGGCCAGCCAAACTATCACAATCTTTATTTGGATCTTGTCAACATTCTCAATGATCGAGACCTTTGGGATGAGATTCTCCGCGAAACCTACGTCAGTGTTGCTCGTCTTCTAAACTCGGAGTCCACTGCATTGAAAGGAAACGACAGAACACACCTCAAGAATCTTGCTGGATGGTTAGGTCTCTTGACTTTAGCTCGCGATAAACCTGTCAAGCATAAGAACATCGCATTCAAACAGCTCCTTCTGGAGGCGCATGAGACTAACCGCCTTCCTGTCGTGATCCCGTTTGTATGCAAGGTGCTTATTCAGGGTGCGAAATCAACTGTGTTCAAGCCGCCCAACCCATGGCTTATGGACATCATTCATCTTTTGATTGCCATCTACCATGAAGCGTCGATCAAGCTAAATCTGAAGTTTGAAATTGAGGTTCTTTGCAAAGGACTAAATCTTGATCACAAAAGCATCAAGCCGCCGGAGGGTATTCTTCAACGCTCCGTACTCGTTGAGCCCTCAAATGACCATCTTCTTGTTGATCGATCAGATGTTTTTGAAAGTGTACCTCTTAATGGTATCTCCGTTGCAGCGTCCCTCGGTCTCAGCCAGCAGTCTATTGCCGCTGAGATACCGGATCTTACCGAACAGCTTTCTATTCCCCCTACCAATGAGATGGTGATCAGTCCAGCTCGTCTTTTAGAGCTGGTTCGGGCGTCTCTTACCCGTGCTATCAGCGAAATCATCCAACCTGTAGTTGATCGTTCTGTCACTATTGCCGCCATCTCCACTCAGCAACTCATCTCCAAGGACTTCATTGTTGAACCTGATGAGAATAAGCTACGTACTTCCGCTGCCAACATGGTTAAATCTACTGCCGGTAGTCTGGCTCTTGTCACTTGCAAGGATCCATTGAAGCAGACGTTTACTTCCTACATGCGACAACTCAGTAATGATGCCAATCTCAGTCTCCCCGAAGGTACCCTTCTCATGTGTGTTAATTCCAACGTTGAGGTCGGGTGCAGAGTCATTGAGAAGAACGCTGAGGATCGTGCAGTGCCTGAGATCGAGAACTTCATCGCTGCCGAGTTTGAAACCCGTCGACAAAGGCGCGCACAGAAACCCATGGAGCCCTTTGTTGCCCGTCCTCTTGACAGATGGTCCTCGGCTATTCCAGAGCCGTATAGGATCGTCGAGGGCATGCGTGGTCTAACACCCGAGCAGATGGCCATCTATGATGACTTTGCACGCCATCCCCGTGCAAATGGGGTTGTGCCATCAAATTTAGCCACTCCCCTCTCCGAGGCCAGACAGGCTCTTGGACCTGATGCTCTTCAAGACCAGTTTGTTGGGTCTATAGCACCTCTTGCAGCCCTTCCTGAGCCGATCAACCCCAGTCATAGTGTGGCAGCTCAGGCCCAGCCGTACATGCAAACTCAACAGAACATGCTTGTTAATCGTGTCCTCAAGCTCTCTCATGATCTTTCGGTTAAGGTTTCAGCGGCGACTGAGCTGTCCAACGAGCATTTTGCCAACATCCCAAGACAGAATCATCCAATTATCGATGCGTATGACCACTTGATGACTGCAATCATCAATGTCGCACGTGTCTCGGAGGATTTGACGATGCACATTGCCCAAGACATGGTGATTGCCATGTGCTCTCTGTCGCAGAGCACTCTTGGAGTAGAGACTTATCTTAGTGTTTTGAGCCAGCTTCGGGGCATGTCAAGCAACGTTGTCAGTGTTCGTGTGCGTGAAATGTTCCGCCACCACGTCACAGAACATCTTCAAAGCCGTCCTCTCTTTGTCGCCTTGCTCCAGACGGATCTGTTAGATTGGTACAGCATCGACATGTTTGTTGCGCAAGGTTTGCATTCGCACAGCGAGGCCTTTTTACAATTGCTCGAACAAATTATCGATCTAGCGCTTCTCAATGATCAGCCTGTCATTTTCTATGCTGATATCATTCGCAGTCTGGAGGCTGCGTGGAACTGGATCCAGGAGGAGAGCAACAACACTGTTTGTGTGCAACTGAAGACTAAACTCGAGGAAGCTTCTCTGTTGCGCCCGACTCCTGCCAACGGCCCTGAAAGTGAAATTGAGTGGGATCAGTTTGAGTATGTGTTCCAAGAGTGGTCACGTATCTGTGCGCATCCCGAAGCCAGGGAGGTTCTTCCCGTCTTCATCAAGCAAATGCAAGCGCGCAAGCTGCTTCGTAACAAGGAAGACTTTTACGTTCTTATTCGTGTTGCCATGGAAATATGTGCTACGCAGTCTGATGCCCGAACACCTGATCAAGTCGATGAGGGTCTCGGTGCCACGGAAGCGCTTTCCCGTTTGATCGGCATCTGCCTGGGATCTAACTCTCCAGTTCTTGATGTTGATACAAATCGCCAGACTTTCCTTTCTGCATTCCTAGCCATCACGCGTCTAGTCATCTACCGTCACCACACTCAGCGAGGTGAGCACTTTGCCCAGCGCATGTACTTCAAGCTTTTGTCCTTGGTCATGTTGCAAGTCAATGATCTACATGATTCTTTGGCGGTAGAGGAAATGCAGACGCTAATGTTGTTGTTTGCCAAAACTCTGTCTGACTTGGGGCCTCGTCATCTTCCTGGATTCTTCTATGGATGGATGCATCTGGTGCAGCATCGTGTCTTGCTCCCAACACTACTCAAATCAGAACGAGTCGATTGCGAACAGGCGTTTACCGATCTTTTGTGTCAGCAGTTGATGTATCTTGGTGAGCAACTCAAGGCTCCCGATGTCCATGATGTCTCCAAGGACGTATATCGTGCTACTTTGAAGCTTCTTCTCGTCTTGAACCATGATTTCCCTGATTACCTTGCACTCAATCACAACACGCTCTGTCGCTACGTTCCATACCACTGTGCCCAGATTCTCCTAGTACTTCTTACTGCGACACCTCATACCGAAGCAGTACGTCCGTTAAGAATGGCCTCACTGCTAGACTGCCATCAGGTGCCGCCATCGACTGGCTACACCGCCGATGTGCTGCAAGAGCTAGGTCTCCTAGATATCATCGATGAGGCTCTGCGTGTTGGGCCTTCTGAAGCTACCGTGGCTCACATTGCGCATGCCATTTGTCATGCAGAGCACCAAGAGACAACATTCGGCCACGTTCCTGTCCCAGCCAACTCTGCCATCATTGAGAACGTAGTTATGCATGTGGCCAATAGCGCGCTCGCTCATGACATTATGACGGAAGGTGAGGTGTTATTCCCTGCCGATAGTGCTGGCTTTAAGCTTTTGACTATGCTCGTCCGCGAGGTTGATGCCGCTACAAGTTACTGTATCATCGCCTTTATCGGAAACCAACTACGCTACCCCAGTGGTCACACTGCCTACTTTGTGTACTTCATCCTCGGTCTATTTTGGCGTGACCCTATGGACCCTGATGCCACTGAAGTCAGACAACAAATCACACGAGTTCTTCTGGAGAGGTATATTCCGTTTTGGTCTCAGCCATGGGGAGTACTTCTCACAGTGGCTGAGCTTCTCAAGAGCGATCAGTTCAGCTTTTACGAACTACCTTTCATCAAGGCCTATCCTGAAGTATGTTATCCTTCTCATTCCCTATATTTTATCCCTTATACTAACATGTTATTATAATAGGTGGCCGAACGCTTCAGTAGTGTTCTGCGTGCTAGTGTTGTCTAACCATATATATTTCTTCACGTTCTACATGCGCCACGCTACACTCAGTATCTCTTCTTTCCTCTGCTTTTCTTTTCAAACATTACTGTATTCTTATAATGTCTTATTACATCGCTTGTCGGGTTCCAGCATTTTGCATATTCATTCTTCATGGCATACAAATTTCATATCTGTTCTTATATCATCCCTCCCTTTGTGTGGAAGTTCTATCCTTCAAACCTATGTCTATCTATGTATGTGTTCTAAGTTATTACTCAAATAATAAAAAGGCAATGGTTTAGGCATTCCAGTCCAAACAAGCTAGTATAGTCATCTAATGCTACTAATGATGCTAGACTTGTAACTCTAAGCCAATGAAGAACATTGCAATGCTTGATAGTTGTCTTCTATGGCACATGTACTTACATATATTTGTACTCTCAATATGCCAACTTCCGCCTCTTCCACTTGGCAGTGAATTTTCTGGGAGTTCTCTGGGGTTACATCAATCAATGTTTTTGGTATGACAGCATTGTTGTTACAGGGCAACACAAAAAAGCTTGAAGGTAGAAGAATGCGGCCGAGAAATTTGATAAAAGCCGCAATTGGAACAGAATATTAAAAAAGCATACAAGACCGGTATGCAAACAGCATTGGCCAATCATATGCTCGCCGGTTCCTGAAGCGAAGGAATGTATAGCAAGGATTTCCAGGATGCAACAGAACGGCCCTGCCACCGCACATTGATTCCAAACAAGGAAAGTGGGGTATAATACTATGTACTAGGCCACACCGCCTTCCTGCCAGTAACTGCTTCAGACTGATAACATCATTGACGTTGATAGGCGGTAAGCTACCAGGGATGGTGGCAGAAAAAAAAAGTTGAGAAAAAAAGTTAGAGTGGGGCTAGTGTTAGAATGACAGGGAAGTAGGGTCTCATGGAAGGAACGAAAAATAAGTTGAAAAAATTTAGAGAAAAAGTTCCCTAATGCGCCAGGTTCTTTTTTTTTCTTTTTTTTGGCTGCTTGCGATAGGAAGCTGAGGTGGCTACAATTGAAAGGCCGATTCAACACAGCAACACCAAACCTCAATGTCTTGATTAAATAGTAACTAATAGTCAATATTGGCAAGATCCCCCCGGCATAGCGCGAGGAAGAAGAGACCATTTCAGGAAACTTCCTATTATCTACATCTAACCGGTCATTTATCCACCAAAATCACGCGGCTTCCGAGATAGTTAGTTACTTAGTAATTTGGAGTTTGCCCTCTTAATCCTCTTCTTATTTGCTATTCTTGGTAGTAGATAACTTGTTCCATGTCTCCATTTCTTTTCTTTTCCTTTTCCCCCCCCCCAATTCTCTTGCAAATATCATTGCCCATCTTCTATCTCGTTTTACTTTGCATCTTTAACATCTTGCCGCATTAGTTTTGAAATTTTGTCTGTACATATCTCTCTTACCACTCTACCCATTGATCGCAAATCGCCGTCTCAACATATACACAGGCTCAAACTTGACCTGATTCCGTTCTTTTTTCTTATTATTTTGGCTTATCAACTGGTTCTTATCTCTATAAACGTTACAGACCTCTTATATCCATCTTCTTTCTATCCTCACGACATACACACTCTCTCTCACACTCATACAAAATGCCTTACAATACTCGGCGCAAGTCACTTTCCCTTCCCTCCCTGGGCATCCGCCTTCCTATGACTCTTGCTCAAAGAGCCGCTGCTGCTGCTGCTGCTGCTGCCAGCAATTCCCTTGCTTTAAATAAGATGTCTTCGTCTTCTTCTTCTCGCCTCCGCCGCAGTGCTCCATCTGACTCCGAAGATGAGCCCCAAACCAAACGCGCCAAAAACTCACACGGCGCATCTTCCAGATTTGACCGCACTCCTCCCCCTTCTCCTCGTCTTGAAGAGCCCAATTTCGATGCCAAAAACAACATCACCTCAGCACCTTGGAGTAATGTGGACGACGATGTTGTTAGAGCTTCCATGGAGCAGCTCTATGTTACCGGGAACCGTCCGCATTTGATTAAAGAACTTGCCGAAGTGCTTTCTCAGAAACTCAACATCATGAAGCAGTAAGTTGTTGATTCCCTTTCTCGTTTGCGTATCTGTCTTCCTCGGTACCTTTCTCTCACTCTCTTCCACTTTCCACGTATAAGGACCAAACAACGCACCAGCGGAAGCGCCACCACAGAACCAGGATCATACTTATTGTTTAGCTAATCTTTAAGCCTGTACCCGACGCTAACAATTCTTTTTCTTGGAATCCCAGGTCCGCCAATCCTTCGGCCATTGTTGCCTCGCGTCTCTCGGGCTTTATCAAGCGTTCGTCGTGGACACCCAAATCACCTTGCCCCATTGGCAAAGCACTAGAAACCGTTCACCCCCGCCGCACCTATTTCTTCCTCACTACCTGTCCCCGTCTTCCCCTTCCCGAGTCTGGCTCTGCCACCTCGAATGCTAACGACATTCGTCTACGCACTTTCCTGTCTCCAGAAGACTCTAGTGATGCCTCTGCCGCCTCTGATGAGGAAGCAGGGGATGACGATGATGATGATCTTTCTGTTGACAGCAGTGCGTATCGCCAGCGCAGTCTTTCTCCTGAGGTCGATCTCTCATCACCCGAGTTCGATAGTGCGGACGATGTGGATGATGTCGAGTCTGACGCTCAGTCACGCCCGTGGTTGAAATACCGCCGTGGTCGTGGTCCTCCTCCTCCTCTGGAGAAGGATGAGCATGAATTCACTCAGACGGCTACTGGTCTCCAGAAACGCAAATTTGATGGCTCACACCTTGCTCCCTCCTTCTGTGAAACGTCGGAGCCAGAGTCAGAGTTGGCCTTTATTGATGATCTGCCGAAGTATGACCTCTGGGCCAATGAGCCGCGTGTTGGTGGTATTGCTAACAGCGTGACATCGTCGTACAACTTGAACCTCAAGGAAAACTCGAGTCCCCACAAGAAAGACGCCGAGTCTGACCACTGGGTTTCTCTTGGCCCCTCTGTGGCTTCTTGGGAGTGTATCCCAGAGACCATTGATCTGGATGAGCTCGACAGTCTGCTTGAAAGCTGCTAGACGCGTCATTGCTCTTTAGAGTTCCAGACTTCGCTCTCGTCCTGTGTCTGTCGTGCCATTGTTTTACTTCTATTGTGCTGCTGTCTTGTGTGTCATGTGTGGTGCTTGTTTGCTAGAGAATGATGGCTCTTGATGTTTTATTATTTGCCTACTCTGCTGCGGCGCTGCCTCACTAATTGTCAGGTAGTTGCCGAGCAGTTCCATTGGGCAATATATGTGTTCCATGACTCCATGCCACCTTACTCCAAAACGTCTCTCATTCCACAATCCCTCTGTCTTCCCTCCCTTCTATCTTCATACCCATCTCTGTTCAGTTCTCCATTTTCCATTCTTCGATGACCGTGGCTGTCCCGTAGAGAGACTGCCTTAGTATAGTCCATATCTTTTCAGTTTTCACTGATAGTTGTCTTACCGGCTTTATTAATCTTAAAACTGCGACAGACCTTTTTTGCTCTTGGCATTATATGTGTGTTGGGCAAACCTACCAAAATTGTAACTCTTGCATCCTCCTGAGGGGTATTTTGATGTTTTCAGACTTCAAGAGTTTTTGTTTGCCTTTGCTGATTCAGTATTTGCTTCCATGTCTATTTGGCGTTAGCATTGCATTGTTTTACATTTGATATCTACTATAAATCATACATTCAGCTTTTATTAAATGGAATCTATTCGATACTTGTAATATATACATTATAGCGATTATGATATTATAACACTCCGAACCCTAGTATATAGTGTCCCTATGGTTGATATATACTGTATAACATAAGAAAAAATTACTATCCTACTAGGATAAACATTTATTGTGATTGACACATAAGAGATACCCTTTTGTTTGACAATGTAGATCAACCATGCAAGACTATACATGTACAACGTTGTACAATATTCCGGCCATTTCACACTGATTATCATTGTATGGTTAAGACGTTGTCAAGGTTAACTTGTATTCTTTTCTATGAGCAGGAAAATATGCATTTTTACCATTGTTCATCCTCTATCATCCACTTGACTTTCTTGTATTGATGATGATCCATATATGCTCTAGAAGGATGACATCTTAAACATGATATACGCAATCAGCACCACGGACTCAATACATACTATTCAAAGACTTTATGAAACAAAGGCTTGGGATTTCATTGTTATCTTGAAAAGGTCCATCATGCTTTACCTAATGACAATGATTTAATATGACAATAGTTATATGATACCACTCAGTCATGTGATAGCGGACCATAATATCACAGTTTCGTCACCTTCAATTCGATCCAATACAAAGTACCGAGTTGAAACCACGGTCTTTCGACCTTGACCACTTCTAACCCCGGAATTTCTTTTACTGCCGCCCGAACAATTCCCTCGATGTCACGATTCCACCAACACCCAAAGCGCGAAAAGTGGTTAGGAGCACTACGATCAAGCATTCCGTTGACGATACCATATGAACCCTTCCCATGCTCGATAAGGATTATCTTTCCAGTGTCCAGTTGAGTAACCGCAGCCAGATTAGCAAGCACAACATCTGGCTTTGAAACACTACAAAGTCCAAAGGTTTGGACAACAGTGTCGTACTTCTTGAGCCCAGGAGCTAGAGGGATGAATAATTGAGCATCGGTTTTGACTAGTCGGATCTTTCCATTGGCATAATTCAAAGACCCCGCAGCCTGGTCTGGAAGAGACCCGCGATGAACGCCGACTACCGGCTGCTCCAGCTCATCAATAGGCACTTCTTTCCTGATGTTTTCATCAGCAACTTCCAGCATGTCCGCTGAGATGTCGATCCCAGTATATGACGCAATAACATTCTTCTTCTTGCCACGAGCTTGTAGAAAGTCTGATGGTGATTTTGGATGCAATGAGGACCATGTGTAATACTTGGCATTGCGTCCAGTTCCCACGGCAACCTCTAGTACATCCCCTATAGCCTGTTTGGCCATTTTTTCACGAAGATTGAGTATTCCAGACCATGCTTCGGTCTTGTCCAAGCTTTTATCAAAATCATGTGCTGACATGTTAGATGCTGGAGAAGGCCGGCCGGTTGGTTCAGCATGTTCGTATTGCTGATCATGACTACAGCTTCTAGACGATGAGGATGCGAAGATTACAGTTGAGTAATATCCGAGAACTACAGCCATACCAAGAGCACCAATGACAGGCCATCGTCGTGCCTGGTTGATCACACTGGTGGGAGGCTGCGTCGCGACTGACCGGTAACTAATATGGAAGTTAGACTGATGATTCTATAAATTAAAGTGAGGTATTGAGGCATACAAGGGAATGAATGCATTGCGCTGAGTTGATTGATGACCAAAATATATTCTGGATCTCATAAAGACATACATGATGATTAATACAATGTCGTATATAGAGACAAACAAAAACAACATGCGTAACAGTGAACAAGAATATTCCACATAGGGTTGCAACCCTTACGTTCTCAACTTTAACGTACTATATAGGAAATAGTGGAATATTTTTTTTAAATCAATAATCTCATTTAGCTTTGGCTATAGAGATGCTAGACAAGCCCTAGTAGACTATATATAATAGTTTTGTAGTGTATTGATAAACTAAGATCTACCTAAGAAATAGCGTTGTTAAATATAGAGTATTCTTGAGAAGCTAGAATAATGCTTGAATTTTCCAAGTCTAAAGGAAGAGGAAAATTATTACTAGTTATTTTGTTTTAACCTATTGCATGATTTTTTATAATCAATAATCTTATTCAGCTTTAGCTATAGAGATGCTAGA